>JARNME010000733.1:0-191964 GCA_030179655.1 Scaptomyza flava
GGTCGCTTACAGAATATTAAGTTGCTGGGACCAATGGCGAGCTGTACCGGGTTATACCCAGGTGTAGGTGTCATAGAGGAGGGCGTAGGTGAAGAGAGAAGGGAGTCGTGAGCATGCCTTACGCGCTGGCGACGATTTGGGAGTCACTCGATGGAGTAGGCTGGTTAGTCCAGAGTATTGCTCGGAGAACTACCAACCGTTCCCCGAATGGCTCTTCGCTCGCCGACCATGAGCGTCGAGTGTGGTTCTGTGGGCACGGGAGGGTGAGAGTTATACAGCTAGCTGGTCAGGCTGAGGGTAAGACCCGGAAGCCTGTGCACCAACTGCCTAATCCCATCCACCCGCGCCTGTCAGCGGCCGCGACCTTGAGAATCTCTCGGACGCGTATGAGAGATGCGAGTGAGAGGATTCGTCGCTCACAGAGTAAGACTCGGAATGCGTACTCGTCCCCCCACTCGATCTCCCACAACGGCAACGCCTGGGTATTACCCACTTGGCGCTACACGTGGAACATACTCAAGAGGCAGGCGTCGCAGAATCTAGAGTAAGACTCGGAAGATTCGCTAACATACCCCTCAAGTCTGCCCCACGTGGGCCATTTGGGGAGGCGCCCACCTAACCACCATTTCTCCACCCGTCGCTACCCATGGGACCCACCCAAGAAACAGGCGTCGCAGATCTAGAGTAAACTCGGAGGATCGCTTGCGTACTCCTCAGGTCTGCCCCACGGGAGCCACAGGATGAGGTGCTCACTAGCTGAAAAGGGGTAGAGGGGAATAAATAGAATACACAAACACTTCTACATTTAAATATTTATTTATTGTTATTTGACAATTATCACTTAACATGGCCCTAGACCACACCAAATCTACATGTAGTTGCCTGAGCAACCGTTTTTGGCCCATCGCAGATGGCTGACACTTACCTATCTGGTGTGTAAATGTACGAACGGTGTGTGTGCGTGGTGTGTGTATTCGCCTGGGGGTGTGTGTAAGCCTGGGTGTGCCTGTGGGTGTGTGTGGCTGCCTGTGCGGGTGTGCTTGAGTGTGGTGTGCCGGTTGTGTGTGTATGTGTCTGTGCGTGTATGCGGGTGTCGATGCCTGGGTGTACGTAAGCCTGGGTGTGCGTGTGTGTGTGCGTAAGCTGGGTATGCGTGTGTGCCTGTGTGGGTTGCGTAAGCCTGGGTGTGCCTGTGGGTGTGTGTGTGGATGCCTGTGTGGGTGTGCTTGAGTGTGTGTGCCGGTGTGTGTGTGTATGTGCCTGGTGTGTGGTGCGGGTCGATGCCTGGGTGTACGTAAGCCTGGGTGTGCGTGTGTGTGCGTAAGCCTGGTGTGCGTGTGTGCCTGTGTGTGTGTGCGTAAGCCTGGGTGTGCGTGTGTGACTGGGTGTGCGTAAGCCTGGATGTGCGTGGGTGTGTGTGCCTGGGTCGCTGCTGAGTGTCGTTTGTGTAGGTATATTCCTGAGTGTGCGTCGACTTGGCGCTGCCACTGTCACTGGTCAACCCCTTATTGTTGTTGTTGCAGTGGCTGCTGTGGCGCGCTGCTGTTGCCGGCTGTGGTTGTTGTTGTTGCAGTGGCTGCTGTGGTGCGCTGCTATTGCAGACTGTGGTTGTTGTTGTTGCAGTGGCTGCTGTGGCGCGCTGTTGTTGCCGGCTGTGGTTGTTGTTGTTGCAGTGGCTGCTGTGGCGCGCTGTTGTTGCCGGCTGTGGTTGTTGTTGTTGCAGTGGCTGCTGTGGTGCGCTGCTTTTGCAGACTGTGGTTGTTGTTGTTGCAGTGGGTGCTGTGGCGCGCTGCTGTTGCCGGCTGTGGTTGTTGTTGTTGCAGTGGCTGCTGTGGTGCGCTGCTATTGCAGACTGTGGTTGTTGTTGCGGTGGCTGCTGTGGTTGCTACTGCTGTTGTTGTTGTTGTTGCTGTCACTACCGTCGCGGGAACTTTTTACTGTCACGTTTAACATCAAAATCAAGACTCCCGATCGCAAATATGCAAATCATTTGCTCGCCGTCTTCTTCTTCTCTTTTCTGGGTCCCCACTCGTCGTTTCTCTGCTGGTTCCGATAGTGAACCAACGCTCACTTTCGCGTCGCGCTTGCGCAAATGTGCGCGGAACATGCAGGTACGCACCACACGAGGTAACATATATGACGTCACGGACGGAAGACATAAATGTGCGGTAGTTTTCTGCTACCTCACACCCTCTCCTTACTTCGGGTGGCGATGACGGACAGTAACTTTCCCGGCTTTGGTCACCTTGACCTGGAAAGCAATGCCTTCCACCTCCATCAGGTACTTGGTCCCGTGAATGGTGTTGCGCCGCACCGCACCTCGACGCTGTCCAGGACGTCTTGGGGTAGCAATCCCCCCGTTCCCTCTACCCGCCAGCTCTCCGGGGCCATCACCCAGTCAATGGTGAAAAGCGGCAGGTCGTTGAGCCCAGCGTCTTCGAGGGTGAGTGTGTTTAGCACCTCCTCAACGGCGTCGTCTGACAGCCATCCCGGGTCCATACTTAGGTCTCTCCAGGGGTCCATGTCGGGTAGGGGTACGCTTCCACTAGAGTCGGGGGTGTCCTCAGGTGGTTCGTAGATGTCGGTGTTCCTACTATCATCGGAGTGGTATCCGTCAGGATACAGGTATTGACGGCTGTGCCCCTCCGGATCGAACAGTATGCGGCCTTCTGCTTCGGACATCTTCTCGCTATAATAAGATGGGGGCGTTAGTATTATTTGCATCGCCCTACCTACAGTGCGGCTTGGTGGGGGGTCTGAAGGACTTGACACAGTGATGGGGGAAGGTGGACTTGGTTCTAGGGCAAGAGTGGTGTCTGGGTGGTCCTCGTCGGGTCAGTGACGAACGGCTTCAGATCTGCTAGGCTAGCCATCCGACGCCGATTGTCTCCATATGTTGGAGGCGTACCACATTCGGGGAGACGAATTTCTTCACGACGTAGGTCCTTCGAACTTTGGCGCCAACTTTGCTGCAAATCCTTCGGCGGCGTTAGACAAGACGTGATGTTTGGCCCATACCTGAGTGCCCACGGTTGGTCGCCAGTCTCGGTGGCGTAGGTTGTATTGGCTTGCCTGGTCTTGGGACGCCCTTTGTACATTCTGTTGCACTGCCTCGAAAACCTTTGTAGCTCGGAGGCGCGTGTCTCGGGAGTTGTCTCTATTCTTCCACTTCCCGGGGTAACCTGGTCGTATAGTGCGTTCGGCAGACGGGGTTCGCGTCCTTGGACTAGGAACGCTGGGCTGAATCCGCTCGTGTCCGAAGCGCTGGTATTTATGGGCCAACATTATCTCCGGAGCAATTCATCCCACGAGCTCTGGTGTCCCTCGATGTACTGGGCCCGCATGGTCTTTATCGTCCGATTTGCTCTCCTCCGTTGGGTTCTGTTGGGGGCTGTAGGGGGCGGTGTGTGTGTAGCTCCATCCCGAGTTTCTCGCAGAATCGGTGAAAAGATCTGCTCGTAAACTGGGTCCCGTTGTCACAAACGAACACCCGCGGTGTCCCGAAGCGACAAAGGATCCGTTCTCGAAGGCTCGTTCCAAGTGGGCAGTCGTAGCTTTGCGCAGCGGGACTAACTCCACCCATTTAGAGATAAGTCGAAGAACACCAGGAGCATGGGTGTTTCCGGTGTTTCGAGCGTGGCAGGGGACCAATGAAATCCGAGCAGACAGTCCCGAAGGGTTCCGCTACTTGTCTGTCAACATCTTCCCCGCAGGCTTCATCTGGCTCACCTTGTACGCCTGGCATTTGGTACATCGTCGTACGTATCGGTTACGTCTCGAAACAAGCCGGGCCAGTAATACCGTTGCGTTACTCGACTCGCTGTCTTCCGTATTCCCAGGTGACCAGCGGTGGGGTTGTCGTGACACTCCTTCAGGACGCGGGAGCGATGCTACGCATAGCTTCCAGGGGACGTAGTCCTCTTCCGTGGGGCGATGACCTAGGTGTCGGTACACGTGACCGTTCTCCAGCGTATAGTCCGGGTGATTCTTGGGGTACTCCTCGATGCGCTTTGTCAATTTGAGGAGCCATGGGCACGTGATGGTTTCGGTTAGTACCGTCTGTAGTACTTCTTCCAGGGTTTGCCTCGACAGCGCATCAGCCACGACATTTAACTTCCCCCGACGGTAGTGGATGTCGAATTGGTATTGTTGCAATTCCAGGGCCCACCTCGCAATTCGGCCAGTCGGGTTGTCAATGCTATTAAGCCACTTAAGGGCTAAGTGGTCTGTGATCACATCGAAACGGTAGCCCTCGAGGAAACATTTCAGCTTGCGAATGGCCCAAACAATCGCTAAACATTCCTTCTCCGTCGCTGAGTAGTTTTCTTCGGGCTTCGACAACCGTCGGCTGACGTACGCTATCACGCGCTCTGCCCCGTCTATTTCTTGTGTCAACACTGCTCCCAACCCAAAGTCACTGGCGTCCGTTTGTAGCACAAACTTGGCCGAGAAATCTGGGCAAGCAAGGATCGGAGCTTTGGTAAGGCGTAGTTTCAGCTCGTCGAACGCGGCCTGTTGTGGTTCACCCCACTCCCATCGTTTGCTCTTCCGGAGCAGTATCGACATCGGTTGCACTACCTCCGCGTAGTTTGACACGAGCCTCCGGTACCACGATGCTATCCCCAGGCAGCGGCGCAATTCCCGGACGTTGGTTGGGGGAGTTAGTTTTCGGACGGCTGCGATCTTCTCGGGGTCGGTGTGTATCCCTTGTTCGCTGACGACGTGGCCTAGATAAGCAATGCTTTTGCGGAAGAACTTGCACTTGGCTTTGTTCAGGCGCAGATTTGCTTCGCGTAGACGGCGAAGAACTTCCTGAAGGTTCCGGAGGTGGTCGTCTAAATCCGAGCCCGTGATGATGATGTCGTCGAGATACGCGAAGGCATGTGGTTCCATGTCGGGGCCTATGACTCCATCGAGTGCTCTTTGGAACGTGGCTGGTGCGGAGTGTAAGCCAAAAGGCATGACCTTCCAGTGGAAAAGGCCTCGTCCCGGCACCGTGAACGCCGTGTATTGACGGCTGTTGCGTGCCATGGGGATCTGCCAGTACCCACTCTTCAGATCCAATGTGGTAATGTATTTCGCGTTACGAAGTCTCTCCAAGATGTGATGAATCCTCGGCAGCGGGTACGCATCCGGAACAGAGCGTGCATTTAGCTGCCGGTAGTCAATGCACATCCGGATGTCTCCCGTCTTCTTTCCTACCAACACAATAGGCGCACTGTGGGGACTCTTCGAAGGCTCGATGCAGTCGTTTTTTCAGGAGTTCATCTACCTGGTCGTAGATGACCTTCTGCATCGCCGGGTTCTTCGGATAATATCTCTGTTTGATTGGTCTCTTATCGCGCATGGTGATCACGTGCTCCGCGATGTGTGACACGCCCTTCAAACCATCAAACAACGCTAGCTCACGTTCCAGGAACTCCCGTACCCGAGGGTCTGTTTCCACTTCATGGTCGTCTTCCATCTTGCCTGGGTCTGGTAAATCTTGGGCGACTGCGAAATGTTCGCTTTTTTTCCCCGAAGGGGAACGAGGACGTTGGGGTGGTACGCCACCTCAAGTGGCCCTCGTGAAATATCGCCTTCCTGTCGTACAATCCTTTGCTGCTCTTCCTCGTCGACCGGTCTTATCTCCTTATCCTGAGGCAGCTCCATTGACGCCCTAAAGGTCACCTCACGACTGTAGACAGCTGGTGGCTCACGGTGCTCGGGTCTTTCTTTAATTGGTCGGATCTCGGGGCTGGTGGGGTGGTTCCTGGTGGTGTTTTGCTATTTGCGCTCTCGGGGCTGGTGTGGGTGGCTCCGGGTGGTGGTCGGTTGTTCGTACCCTCCGTCGGCCAGTCGGGCTCTGAAGCATCCCGGGCGTCAGCTGCAGTTCCATGGCTCTGAAAGACAGGGTGGCTTCCACCGCGCACATGAAGTCGATCCCCAGGATGAGCTGATCGATGATCGTAGGTAGCACCAGCAGCGGCAGGTGGACATGCTGCTCCCCGAACTGTACAGTCGTCGTACAGGCCTTAGTGACGGTGGTACGAGATCCGTCTGCCAAGCTTACTCCCACTTGAATGTCCTGTTGTCCCGTTGCTGTCAACTTTCGTGCGACTGCCGCACTGATGAAACTTCGCGTCGCTCCGGTGTCGATAGTTGCCAGAAAGGGTTTCCCTTCCATTCTCACTCTGGCTACTATCCGCGCGTTCTCTAGTCGTATGGCTCCGTTTGTTTCTGTGGCTGGTTGTTCATCGCTCCCCCCTGGTCCGGATTCGAGGAGGGAGGCATTCCGTTTCCCGACGGCTGGGTGCAACACTCAATCGTCCTCACGCCTCGTCGTCCACACTGCCAGCAGTGGAGCACTTGTGGGTTTCTGCAATCCCGGTTGAGATGTCCTGGTTGCCCACAGCGTCGACATGCGGTCTGGACGCCTATCAGTGTGTCCAGTCGGGGTCCGTTGCTGGCTCCGGGGGCACTGTCGCGAAACGGGTTGCGATGTCGAGGCGTCGGGGTGGGAACTTCTGGATTTGCTGTGGCTGGTTTATGCACCGAGTGGGGTCTCGTAGGTGCCTTCATCTGCCCTTCTCTCTCACGGACCATCTCATAATGTGTGGCCAACTGGGTAAGTTGACTTAGGCAACTCACCTCATGACAACGGATGTACAGCTGGTATTCCGGTAATAAATTCTCGTAGATCCGGTCAAGCTCCCTGTCGCCCGTATACCCGGCACGCTGCATCATAAGCCGCAGCTGTACCATATAGCGCTTGAATGTTTCTCCGTTTCGCTGCAGGTGGGTGCGGATCTGATCTTCCAGCCTCTCGAAGTACCGTGGTGGCAGGTAGAAATCCAAGAACTCTTTTTTGAACCTGGTCCAGGTTTCCCCATACATATGACTGATCCTGAACCAACTCTCGGCTTCCCCAGTCAAGAGCTCCAAAATGGCCAGAGGTAAGCGATTCAGCTCGATTTGATGTGCTGCCGCCCTTTCCTCTACACGCCCAATGAAGCTAAGCGGGTCCGTGGTCCCGTCGAAAGTTATGCCCCAGCGGTGAACCTTCTCCGCCAGCATTCCATATGGGGCTTCTGGTCTGGTGCCTGTGGTGACTTGCGGCGAGCTGTGCCGGGGTCGCGGAGGTGATCGTCCTGCTAATCGTGTCGGGTCGGGTCTGGGGACAGCTCCATCGGTGTTAGTCACCACTATCTGGGGTTGGGCTGGGGCTACCGGGTTGGTGTCGGAAAGTGAAAGACTCCTTGAGCGTTGTTTCCTTTCCGGATCGGCTGGTGAGCTGTCTCGGTATTTCGCCTCTAGCTCTAAGAAGCGTGCTAGCAAGGTGTCTGGGTGTTCGCTCAGAGATACGAAGCCCGCTACGCGACTGCGCAGCTCAGTCACCGTGCCCTCGGCGTCGAGCCCGAACTCGCTGGCCATGGACATGAGTTCGTCCTTCCTGCGGTAGTAAATCCAGCTGACGTTCACCATGATGTTTTATTGTCGGAGAAGTCTGTAGAATTTTTATAATGATTTATTAATATCCTTTGATAGGATCTGTAAAAAAAATTTTATTATTATTATCCTGCTGGAGGATCTGTAGGTTTATGATTATTATCCAGCTGGAGGATCAGTAGGTTTTTTTTTTTTTTTTTTTTTTTTATTATTTATCCTGCTGGAGGATCTGTAGGTTTTTATTGTTATTATCCTGCGGGAGGATCTGTAGGTTTTATTATTATTATCCTGCTGGAGGATCTGTAGGTTTTGTTATTATTATCCTGCTAGAGGATCTGTAGATTTAAATTTTATTCTCCTGCTGGAGGATCTGTAGGCTTTAATTATTATTATCCTGCTGGAGGAATTTTGAGTTGCACGAGATGTGTTCACTTTGATGACCGGGTCTTGACTACCTACTCTGGGCTCGCGGTCCGCCCTATATAGCGGCTCAGCTCTGTTGGTTGTCGGCAGCGCAGTCCTTATCAAGCTTGGCAGCGCTGCCCTTATAAGGCGTCAGCAGCGCTGCGCTTATTAGGCGTCAGCATCCTCCGTCGCCCACGGCTGCGGAGGCAACAAAACGTAGACTGCTGCGGCAAAGGGGGGGTCGGGCGCTGAGGGGTTTTCAAGGGACTTGCAAGGGGGTGAAGAGACTATATATATACATTTTGAGGGTTTTGACAACAAAAGGACAGAAAACAAGGACACAAATATCACAGAAATACACAAGGAGGGCGACCCAGGACTCCCCAGGTACTATGCGGTGGTGGGTCTTTAAGCCACAATGATGTTGTGCTCACAAAAAGTGTTTCCAGTGTCCCTGCTCGGGCGCCATCTGTAACGACGTAAATCTGGGCTGGGGTCGGCGTCTCAGTCGCGCCAGGGTCGCTTACAGAATATTTATAAGTTGCTGGGACACTGGAGGAGCTGTACCGGGTTATACCCAGGTGTAGGGTCAATAGAGGAGGGCGTAGGTGAAGAGAGAAGGGAGTCGTGAGCATGCCTTACGCGCTGGCGACGATTTGGGAGTCACTCGATGGAGTAGGCTGGTTAGTCCAGAGTATTACTCGGAGAACTAACCAACCGTTCCCCGAATGGCTCTTCGTCGCCGACCAGAGCGTCGAGTGTGGTTCTGTGGGCACGGGAGGGTGAGAGTTAAACAGCTAGCTGGTCAGGCTGAGGGTAAGACCCGGAAGCCTGTGCACCAACTGCCTAATCCCATCCACCCGCGCCTGTCAGCGGCCGCGACCTTGAGAATCTCTCGGACGCGTATGAGAGATGCGAGTGAGAGGATTCGTCGCTCACAGAGTAAGACTCAGAATGCGTACTCGTCCCCCCACTCGATCTCCCACAACGGCAACGCCTGGGTATTACCCACTTGTCGCTACACGTGGAACATACTCAAGAGGCAGGCGTCGCAGAATCTAGAGTAAGACTCGGAAGATTCGCTAACATACCCCTCAAGTCTGCCCCACGTGGGCCATTTGGGGAGGCGCACCTAACCACCATTTCTCCACCCGTCGCTACCCATGGGACCCACCCAAGAAACAGGCGTCGCAGAATCTAGAGTAAAACTCGGAGGATTCGCTTGCGTACTCCTCAGGTCTGCCCCACGGGAGCCACAGGATGAGGTGCTCACTAGCTGAAAAGGGGTAGAGGGGAATAAATAGAATACACAAACACTTCTACATTTAAATATTTATTTATTGTTATTTAACAATTATCACTTAACATGGCCCTAGACCGCACCAAATCTACATGTAGTTGCCTGAGCAACCGTTTTTGGCCCATCGCAGATGGCTGACACTTACCCTAATCTGTGTGTAAATGTACGAACGGTGTGTGTGCGTGGGTGTGTGTATTAGCCTGGGGGTGTGTGTAAGCCTGGGTGTGCCTGTGGGTGTGTGTGGATGCCTGTGCGGGTGTGCTTGAGTGTGTGTGCCGGTGTGTGTGTGTATGTGTCTGTGCGTGTGTGCGGGTGTCGATGCCTGGGTGTGCGTGTGTGTGTGCGTAAGCCTGGGTATGCGTGTGTGCGTGTGTGTGTGTGCGTAAGCCTGGGTGTGCCTGTGGGTGTACGTGGATGCCTGTGCGGGTATGCTTGAGTGTGTGTGCCGGTTTTTTTTTTTTTTTTTTTTTTTCTTTTTTTTTTTTATTCATTTATTGCTTATCTAAGTAATATATATGTACACATTGATTAGGGTAAGGTATACGTAAGCGGATCTTTGCAGTAGCAGTACGGCCGTGAGGTATTGCGTCGCTACTGCCGAGTTCCACCTTTTCTACTTGTCCTCTACGCTCTCGCTCAGCCTTCCGCAGATCCGTCATGACTGCCGCCGCAAACGCGCTGAACGCCAGCCAGTTGGCGTCGCTGTCCAGCATCAGTGACACGAGGCTGCCCACCTCGATGCTACAGCCTAAAACCCTCTCCAGATCGCTGCGAAGCCCGGAGAAGCGTCCGCAGTGAAGTAGGACGTGTTCGGCATTCTCGACACAGGATGTGCAGAACGGGGCGTCCTCATGCCCAAATTGGTGCAGGTATTCCCTGAAGCAGCCATGACCACTTAATAGTTGGGTAGTGTAAAAGTTTAGCTGCCCATGCCGCCTGTTTATCCCCGCTGAGATGCTCGGAATGAGGCGATGTGTCCAGCGCCCCTTGCAAGACGCATCCCATTGCCTCTGCCAGTTCTCCTGGGTGCGCGTTTTGGCTGTAGTGCGCACTGCCTTCTTTCGGGGAGCGGAAAGAGCCTCGCCATGCGTTTCCTCGAAGATCTCCGCGGCTTCTCTAGCCAGCTCGGCTATGGGTGCTACTCCAGCCAGAACCAGGCAGGCGTCGTCCGAGATGGTTCTGAAGCCGCTGCAGACTCTGATAGCTCCAAGGCGGTGTGTGGCTCTCAGTCCGCGGGTGTAACTAACAAAGCGGCATCCTGGTTGCCATATCGGCGCCGCGTATAGCATTGTCGCTCTTGTGACGCTGGATAAGAGGAGCCTTTTGAACTGCTTTGGGCCTCGCGTATTAGGCATGATTCGCGAGATTGCACGATTTGTTAGGGCGGCCTTTTTACTAGCGTACTCCAAGTGCTCTTTAAAACATAGTCTGGTATCCAGCATCACGCCCAGGTATTTAATTGCCCTCGTAGAGGTGACCACAGTGTTGGCCACCATTATGGTAGCTGTCTCCACAGCTTTCCGGCTGCTAATGAGCACTGCCTCCGTTTTTTGGGGTGCTATCTGCAGCCCTACTGAAGATAGCCACTGCAAGACTTCCGCGATGGCTAAGTTGCACTTCCCCTCCACTGTCTTAAGTTCCTAGGCGACGACCACTATTGCCACGTCGTCAGCAAAGCCCACTAGGTGAACATCATCGGGCATCAGTAAACGAAAAACGCCGTCATACATGACGTTCCATAATAGAGGTCCCAGAACCGACCCTTGTGGCACGCCTCCAGAAACTTCATGCTCCTCTATCGCCTCGCTGGTGTCATACTTCAGGATTCTATCCTTGAAATAGCTTCTTGTGATCCTAAGTAGGTACTCCGGGACGTTGAGCGCCTCGAGGGCATCCAGGATGCAGCCCCATTTAGCCGCGTTGAAAGCATTTTTGACATCCAACGTTGTCACTAGGCAGTACTTCTTAGCGCCGCCTTTCCATCTGCATCCGGCTATCGCTCCCGAGGCTAGCTCGACTACCTTGCCGATCGCATCCAGCGTAGATCTCGCTTTGCGGAAGCCATACTGCTGCGGTGAAACTCCACCAGCAGCTGCAATAGCGCCGTCAAGCCGGGTGCAAATCAGGTGCTCCAGTAGCTTACCGACCGTATCGATCAGGCAGATAGGGCGATATGCAGCTGGATCATCGAGCTGCTTGCCAGGCTTCGGTAGTAGGACCAGGCGCTGAATTTTCCAGCGGTTTGGAAACACTCCGCTTCTTAGGCAGCTGTTGAACATACTCGAGAAAACCTCAGGGCGGAGTGCGATTGCCAATTTTAGTGCTCGGTTAGGGATCCCATCTGGGCCAGGCGACTTGCTCGGCTTCAACATCGATGCAGCGTGGCGAATCTCCTCTAGTGTGATGAGCTCAGCTACTGGAGGAATGGCTGGCACTGGCGGGAGCTCACCGATATCCTCAGCCATACTGGGAAAGAGATGCCTAATAATCTCTTTCAACGATGCTGGGTCCTTGGGGTGGCTGCGGGAAGAGGCGTTAAAGCGTTTAACTACCAACTTGTAGGCATTGCCCCACGGGTCATTCTCCGCAGTGTCGCAGAGGTCCAAGAAGCATCTGCGTTTGCTATCTTTGACAAGCTTTTGGAAGCGTCTCCTGCTGGCGAGAAACTCAGCCTGCCGTTCCTGAAACACCAATGATCCACGTGAGCGCTGGTAGCGGCGTCTCGCATAGTTGCAGTCGCTCCGAGCCTCGGCTATCTCCTCGTTCCACCAGTATACTGGGACATGGTGCCTATGGTATCTTCTGTTCCTGGTCATGCTAGAATCGCACGCTCTGCTTAGCATCCGCATGGTTTTGTCAACCACGTCCTCGGTGCTATCAGCTGTATCGGAGACCTCAGCAGACTCTAGACAGGCACTAAAAGTCCGCGTGTCAAGCGTCTCGACGCGATACCTAGGCCAATGCTGTGCTGGAGCATTACGGCGATCCTGGCGTTCTCCAACGGTGTACCATATGGCAACGTGATCACTAGCATTGAAAGAGTCGTCGATGCTCCAACCGGACGAACTAAAAAGCGAGCTACTGACGAATGTTAGATCCACGACAGAACCCAGTCCAGCTCTGCTGAACGTGTGCTGCGTTCCGTGGTTTAGGAGCACCACGTCCAGGAGAGAGAACGCCTCGAGCAACGCCCGTCCCTTGGCATTAGTTGCTGAGCTGCCCCACTCCTCTGCCCACGCGTTGAAGTCGCCCGCGATGACTGTAGGGTGGCGACCTCTAGCGTCTGCTACCAGGGAGTCCAGGGTGTCTGCGAACTCCGAGAGCTGCAAGCTAGGTGCCAGGTAGACGGAGTAAATCCACATGTCACCCACCAACGCACGCACGAAGCCATCCGCCCGGGAAACTCTGGTCGGTGGTGGCGCGGCGCACCCACAGGACCAAATGGCCGCTCTTCCTGATGAGTCAAGTGCACAGTTTGGTCCCTCCTGCAGCCGGTATGGCTCACTCAGCACTGCAAGATCGGCAAAGCGTTCACGCACTGTTTGCGACAACAAGTCCTGAGCCGCTGCACAGTGGTTAAGATTCAGCTGTATGCACTTCATTTTGCACGGCTTCTAACACCTCCGCTGAGTGGACATCTACTACTGCCCGCCTGGTGGCTGATTGAGGCACTGCCCTTAGCGCTGCAGATGAAACACCTCGCCTCGCTCTTACAACTTGCTGCCTTGTGACCCAGGTCTCCGCACCTGATGCAGCACTGGGACCTGTCCACTGAGTTGCGGCATCTGCTAGCGGTATGTCCCATTTCAAGGCATCTGAAGCACCTCGTGCGTGCTTCCTGCGGGCGGATGGTGCAGCTGGTCCAGCCGACTCGAACAGTACGCAAGGCAGTGATACTGCTCGCCAGGTTCGCGGGTACCGAGAAATTGGCTACCTGGGTGTTGCCGTACCCGGGTCGAATACTTTTGACGCTGCAGGCATCAGCAGGTATATTAGCCTGTGTCGACAACGCAGCCACTATTTCCTCCTTGTTTGCCAACTCGTCCAGATCTCGAATCGCAAAGTGCGTTTGCTCTGTAAATGAGCGAACCACTGCGCTCTTTCCAAGCACCAGCTCCATTTCATCCTTAAGCTGCTTGGTACACTCCAGGCCGCCTTCCTTTAGCTCCAGAAGCAAGTCGCCTTTAGCAGTGCGACGAGCTTTCGAGACCTTATCGCGGACACCGTTGAGCTTGCCATCGTCTCTGCGAGTAACGAGCGCTAAAACTTCGCTGTATGACAGCTCGCTGGTACTTATGACTAGCGCATCTGATCTGCTCTTCAAGAGCTGCTTACCAGGCGGCTTGTCAGGTTTCCTAGGCGGATTCGTCGTAATCCTCCGTTGCACCGTTTGCCACGTGGTGCATGGAGCAGGTTCCAAGGCCACCGGAACTGGGAGACCAGTTCTGCTTCTCTTGGATGGAGAGGGGCGCTGGCTAGGCTCGCACTCTCGCTGTCTCTTGGGTGTTACGATCGTCCTCACAACCCCGCTACCCTGCTGACTTGCCTTGCATACGCTGGGAGGCAATTTTGCCACCGGCGTAGTCTGGGTGGCAGAATCCGCGGTAACTTTGAAAGCTGGCTTACTTCCGCCTGCAATCGCTTCGTAAAATTTAACCGCGTTCGCTGCTAAATCCCTCACCTGCTGGTTGACATGCCGCTGCCCGAATAACAGAGCACTGAGGCTGGTAAGGGTGGCACCCAGCTGCTCGAATGCATCCATCCCTGCCGGCTCCTGAGGTGAGGCGGCTGCCACAGGTGCAGGCGAGGCGCCGATAGGTGTCAAGCTTTGCACGGGGGGAGGCGCGACCCCCTGAGGGGGGGATCTCGGCAATGCCGAGCGGCGCACAATTCCTTCCAGTGCTACCACTTGCTTCCACTACGCGTAGGACTTCAAGCAGTCCCTCGGTGTTCAAGGTTTCCCTAAGGTGTTTAACCGGTGGAGGCTATACCGCCCCGAATCGGTCACCAGAGCCCCACGGAGCACCGCCGCGGCGGAGGGGGTTGGTTATAGCCGGTTCCGTGGCCTATTGCTTGGTGCTGCTTGAAAATCCCTACTAGAGAGAAATCACCAAATGACGCGCCTAGAGGTTATGCAACGAAATTTCGTCGCACTCGCACCTAGCCGGTGCGCAAACCACTCACCAGTGACACCTCTTGGAGTGGTGGCGCCACCTGTGATCGACTGCAGAAAACCAATTGGCACTGTGCCGGTGTGTGTGTTTTTTTTTTTTTTTTTTTTTTTTTTATTTCAATAAAAAATTTAAGCCTAGTGTTAAATTATGCTATATGTAAACGTAAACATTCGCAGCCGTTGCCAGCTTCTGCGGGACCGCCGTGAAGCATTGCTTCGCAGAAACAATGGCAATGACTACGATGAGGTCGCCCTTTCCCTTTCCAGCCGTCGTAGCCGTCTGCCATCGTAGAGTCTGCAAACGCTCAGACCGCATGCCAAACGTCCTGTTTCTCTATCATTAGGGCCACCAGGGTGGTTGGAGTTAGAGGCTGGCCCGCCACGTTTTCCACCACAAGTCGCTGCTGGGCGAATCGCCCGCAGTCGAAGAAGACGTGTTGAGCGTCCTCCTCCCTGCCGTCGTCGCACCAGTTGCACGTAGCAGAGGAGTCATGCTGAAAGCGCTTCAGGTAGCTCCTGAAACAACCATGGCCTGTGAGGAACTGGGTGAGGTAGAATGTAACCATCCCGTGCTTTCTCTCCACCCATCGCCGTATACTTGGGATCAGAAGATACGTCCAACGCCCTTTATTGGATGAGTCCCACTGCTGCTGCCAGGACTCAAGGCTCCGTTCGCGGGCAGCCGCCCGAACGGCTCTTCTCTCCGAAGGACCAGCTTCGAGAACTGCCACGGCTTCCAAGGCAGAGATACGGATTGGAGTCATCCCAGCAATCACAAGCGCTGCCTCCGAGGACACAGTGCGGAAGGCACAGCATACACGCAGGGCAGAGAGCCGATAAGTTGACTCTATGCCCCTCATGTAGCTGGCTACCGATGTAGCGCCGATCCAGATTGGTGCTGCGTACAGGATGACCGACTTCATGACGTGCATTAGAAGCAACCTCGTATGCTGCCTCGGGCCTCGCGTGTTTGGCATCATCCTCGCCAATGCGCGCCCGGTAACCGCCGCCTTCCTGTGGACAAACGCAAGATGCTCTCCGAAGCTGAGGCGCCTGTCAATGATCACGCCTAGGTAGCGGATCCAGTCCTTAGACCTCAGCGAGACGCCTTCCACCGTGAAGTCAACATATTCCACCTTTTTTCTGCTGCTGATGAGCACCGCCTCCGTCTTATGAGCAGCCAACTGAAGTCCCACGGATGACAACCATTGAGTCACGGCATCTATGCACCAATTACAAAGCTCTGTGACTCGCCGTAAATCCTTAGCCACCATTACTAAGGCGACGTCATCAGCGTAGCCAACTGCGGTAGCCCCCTCTGGTAGCTGAATTCGAAGTATGCCATCATACATGATGTTCCATAGGAGAGGACCTAAAACAGATCCTTGAGGAACTCCTGCAGAGACAGCGTGCTCCTTTTCACCCTCGTCCGTTTGATACCGAAGATTCGGTTATCAAAATAGCTCCTCACGATCGCTACTAGGTAATTTGGAACCCGAATTAGTACCAAGGCATCCAGGATGCAGCTCCAGTTGGCGGTGTTGAAAGCATTCTTCACGTCGATGGTCACGACAAGACAGTAGTGCTTACTGCCGAAGCGCCAGCGGGTGCCGGCGATAGCCTCAGCCGCTATACTGACAACCGTTTTAATGGCGTCGGTGGTTGACCTTGCCTTTCTGAAACCATACTGGAAAGGCGATAGATCACCAGCGTTCCGTACGGCAGCGTCCAGCCTAGCACAGATCAGCATCTCCAGGACCTTGCCACCGTTATCGATGAGGCAGATGGGTCTATATGCCGAGGGGTCATCAGGGGGCTTGTCGGGCTTGGGTAGGAGCACCAGTTGCTGTACCTTCCACCTGTCCGGAAAAGTACCCTCGCGCAGGCACTTAGAGTACAACTCTGCGAACAGACCGGGCTGCAAGGTGATTGCTATCCTCAGGCAGCGGTTTGGCACACCGTCTGGACCCGGGGCCTTGTTGGCGATGAGCTTGCGTGCAGCAGTCTCCATCTCCTCCACGGTGACCGGAATGAAGCCCTCAAATGTAGACGGTCCAAGAACAGGTGGTAGTGGACTAATTCCTTGAGGAAAAAGGGTTTCCACAATGTCCCTCACTCGGGCGAACTCCATTGGCGCTTCGCTTCTGCCTCTGCCAATGCGCTTAACTACCATCCTGTAGGCTCTGCCCCAGGGATCGTTGTCCGCCGAGTCGCATAACATGAGAAAGCATTCCTTTTTGCTGGCCCTGATTGAGTTTTTAAGAACTGCCCTTGCTGACTTATACTCCAACTGCAGTGAGCGTGTTGAGCTCGAGTCCCTACGCGCTGCACGCTGATAGCGCCTTCTCGCCCTCAGGCATTCCCGTCTGGCCTCAGCGATGTTCTCATTCCACCAGAACATGCTGGTATGATGGCGTTTATAGGCCTTGCGCAAGGGCATGCTTGCAGCGCAAGCATCGCCTGATTGCTCAGCTATCTGTTCCACCATAGCCAGCGCCGGTCCGCCTGCTGCCATACGTGAGATGGAATCGACGAAGATGTCTGTGTTAAGGGACTCAACACGGAATGCTTTTCGAGAGGGTGGCCTTGCCGGCGACCGCAGGGTTTCACCTACTGCGAAGACGATGGCCTCAAGGTCGCTTCCAGTGTAGCAGTCGCTTATACGCCACTGGGCCGTGCGGGCGAGTGCACTGCTAACGTATGTTAGGTCGATGATTGATCCAGCGCTTCCCCTATTGAACGTGTTTCTTGTCCCAGTGTTGAGAAGAACCAAGTCCAAATTTGCCATCGACTCAACGAGGATGGTTCCTCTAGTATTCGTCGACGAGCTGCCCCACTCCGTAGACCACGCGTTGAAGTCGCCAGCAACTATGACGTTGCTACGGGCCCTTGCGTCCTCTGAAATTTCCAACGTCACCGCCTCGAAGGCTTCGATCGTAAGGCTGGGCGCCAAGTAACAACTGTAGAGCCACAAATCGCCTACCTTAACTCGAACAAAGCTGTCAGAGACTAGGGTGTGAGTGAAGGGGGACTGCTGATCGCCACAGTTCCACAAAGCAGCCTTTCCAGAGCTGTCTGAAGCCCACAGCCCGCGGTTAGTTGACGCCCGGTGATGGGGTTCACTAAGCATGGCGACATCGATGTTCTCGTCAAGAATGAGTTGCTCCAGCAAAGCTTGTGCAGCTACGCAGTGGTTAAGGTTTAGTTGCAGGACTTTCACCATTTGGCGTGCTTAACAGCTTCTCGGTAGGCAGGACACCTATAACTGCCTGTCGCATGGTCAGTCGTCTTTTCACCTTTTCTTGTGCATAGGGCACATTTTGGCGGCTGATTGCACGCTCTCGCGATGTGACCTAGGGTTCCACACTTGTAACAAGCCTTACTCAGGTCAGCCGTGCACTTGCAATGGGCAGCGATGTGGCCATATTCCAAGCATTTGAAACAACGCCTTGGCTGCATCAAGGGCCTAATGCGGCATATCGCCCATCCGATGCGGATTTTCGCCTTTTCAACCAGCTTGACTGCCAAAGCCGTCGGTAAGCCCAGGGTTGCAGTTTGCAGGCCAGCCCTCGTGTGCCGCAGCGACTTGACGACGCTGCCATCCAGCGTTGGGTCTACAAGGGCAGACCTAACAGCATCCAGGACCTCCTCCTTGGTCGCCAGCTCGTCCAGATCGCAGATTTCCACCTGATTGGATTCCGATAAGGTTTTTGCCGTAGCCCGTCCAACCAGTACCTTACCAACAGCGAGCTGCAACTCGTTTGCACTGTGTACCGGCTGTTTACTTAGCCTAATAAGCAGATCGCCTTTAGCCGTCTTGCGGATTGTGCTAACATCCTCTCGCAGATGCGCAAGTGATGGCTCGCTCCTAACCACTTTTAAGATGTCTGCATAGCTGCAGTCGCCCAGACCAGACACGGTGACTGCATCAGCCCTTGTACGAGCTGCTTTGCTTTTGCGGCCAACCACCTTCGACCAGGGATTAACCTTAGGCAGGGATGGTACACGGGGGGGCTCAGGATTCTGCGTGCTTGCAGACGCAGTCGCTGTCACCTTGCTCCGTTTTGGGGGTGTAGTGCGGTGAGATGTCGAGACCTCGCGCAAGCGTTTCGGTGTACCCTTAGCTTGAACCACCGAACCATGCGTGCTCCTAGCAACCCTATTGGAACGGCCCTCAGCAGTTGGCGTTGTCTGGACGGCCTTCTCAGTTGTTGCAGAATTCAGGCAGCTCATAGCTTGCCTTTGCAAGTCCACTAACCTTGCCAGCTCCTCGCGCTCCAGATTATTGATGTGCCTCTTGGTGTCAAACCGGGCACTTATTCCGTCTATGCAGCCCCCCATCTGCGATAGAATTCTCCTTAGGTTAACGGGTAACCTGGGTGGGTGTGCTGTTGTCACCGTGATACTAGCTCCCTGTGTCGTTGGCCGCTCAACAGCCGCTACCAAAGGCGTCGGTGAAGATGCCTCCATTGCCACCAATGCCGGAGACACAGCCTCTACGTGGGGCAGAGACAAGCCCAGTCTAGGCTGCAGCGATGGTGGAGATCGCGCCAACGCCGGCCTTCGGAAGAATGGCGATGTGTGTGTGTATGTGCCTGTGTGTGTGTGCGGGTGTCGATGCCTGGGTGTACGTAAGCCTGGGTGTGCGTGTGTGTGTGCGTAAGCCTGGGTGTGCGTGTGTGCCTGTGTGTGTGTGCGTAAGCCTGGGTGTGCGTGTGTGGCTGGGTGTGCGTAAGCCTGGATGTGCGTGGGTGTGTGCGTATGCCTGTGTGTGCCTGGGTCGCTGCTGAGTGCCGTTTGTGTAGGTATATTCCTGAGTGTGCGTCGACTTGGCGCTGCCACTGTCACTGGTCAACCCCTTGTTGTTGTTGTTGCAGTGGCTGCTGTGGCGCGCTGCTGTTGCCGGCTGTGGTTGTTGTTGTTGCAGTGGCTGCTGTGGTGCGCTGCTATTGCAGACTGTGGTTGTTGTTGCGGTGGCTGCTGTGGTTGCTACTGCTGTTGTTGTTGTTGTTGCTGTCACTACCGTCGCGGGAAATTTTGACTGTCACGTTTAACATCAAAATCAAGACTCCCGATCGCAAATATGCAAATCATTTGCTCGCCGTCTTCTTCTTCTCTTTTCTGGGTCCCCACTCGTCGTTTCTCTGCTGGTTCCGATAGTGAACCAACGCTCACTTTCGCGTCGCGCTTGCGCAAATGTGCGCGGAACATGCATGGTACGCACAACACGAGGTAACATATATGACGTCACGGACGGAAGACATAAATGTGCGGTAGTTTTCTGCTACCTCACATATCTGTTGTGATCATCGGAATCCTTGGAATAAGAACTTCCTCATCTTTAAACTTTCCTTTGAGTATTGACGCGTGAATCACATTGTTCATCAGTTTTCTTATCACCAAACGCGTTCCATTGCACAGTTTTGGTTGGTTTAAATTTCTAAGCATGATAACTACCGAGCCAACCTTCAGTTGTAAATTGTGCAGTGGTAAACCAGGCACATCCAAGGAGTTCAAAAATTCAGTTGGATAATTAGCGGCTTCTTCTTCGTTTGTTACACAGTCGATAGATTTGAATGAATACAGAGTACCTACGATTTGATTTTGAATTATAAAATTGAGGTCATCTACATTTTTTTTTTTTTTAGCCGCCAAAATTGCTCGCTCACTTAACTATTTAGTATTTTTGTGGTTAGCAATGATATCCGGAAATACTTTGTTGATAAGCTCGTCTTTTGATAAGACGAAATTGCAAAAATTTGGAGTAAATGAAATCAAACCGCTCGATTCGTCAACAGGAACACGGCTGTTCGGGGCAGCAACCGTCCCCGCCAGCAGATGGTTCTCAAAAATGTGTTTAAATTTAACGGCCTTCTGCCACTCACGTTTGCATTTATCTTCCTACGCTAATTATCTTTTTGTTGTAAATATCGTAACTGTAACGAAAGCTCTCTCACTAAGCGGTGCTCGCTGACGGACACCTTTTCAAATAAGCTGCTCTCGTTACGCACTCTAACTCAGTCTCAGTTTGTCTTTATACGCTACTACATCGTTAACAAAATGCATTAAACACATGCACGTGTAAAGCTTATAAAAAGAACAAAAACGCAAAACATAAGAAAATAATAAATGCAACCTTTTGTGAATTCTATGTGCGCTCACGGCTTTAATAAATACTTAGTTTTCAGCCGGGACAATGGTGGGTTCAAACCAGTGCCCTCCACATAAATTCTGGTGACCCCGACGTGATTCTTTTTTTTTCTTATTAATTTGTGTAACAAACTTTTTCATCGTCGTTTTTACGCTGTGTACAGCCAAATGCATTTTGTAAATCTGATTCGCGATTAGACAATACATAATTTGTGTCAAGCCGCGCTATATTTGTTATCGCTCTGCACATACCGTTGTTCAGACATACGTACATATATACAATATACGCGCAGTTCGCTCTGTACATAACATTGTGCAGACAAACATACATACATACATACTTTTCGTTCTTGCTTTGCTTCGCATATAGCGGTTCGTGAATAAACTTCCAGACATATTTTTGAATACATATATATATGTACATATATACCGCCGCCTCGTGCATATTGTTGTGCGAGCGCTTATATGTGCATAAAAGCTGTTAGATTCTTCACGTGCGCATCTTGCTTACATCACGCGCGCACACTCATACATATACACACGAGTACAGTCATCGAGTGTTGTGAAGCTGTAGGCGATATACAGCGGCGACTAAGTTATAGTTACTTTTCGGCGTGTCTCTTACACCCATATACAGGGTGCAATTTTCTGTATACGAGAGACAAGAAATCGTCTGGCAGTTGAAATGGCATTGAATCAAAGTGACCTGAGTCGGGAGAACAAAGCCGACCCATGTGTGCTTTCAAGCGAAATGGAATTTTACCAAGCCAAAGCCAATTCGATCACGAAGCAATTAGCAGACTTTGGCGATCAACTAGCTGATTCCGATGGCGTTTCTAATTTTGATGAAGCTGAGCTGCAAGTTCGTTTGGAGTTGATCGAGCGTTTGTACACCGAGTTCAACGCGGCTAAATCCAGCCTCGAGCGGCTTGACTTGATGCAGCTCACGACCGATGCGCGGCAAAACTTTTCACAATGCTACTTACAGGCTAAGTCTCGTCTAGCTAGGGAGCTCCTCGCATTGCATCCTTCAACAGCTGCGCATTCAAGCACTGTGCGGCACCTTACCGAAGACAACGGAATCTCGCTGGAATATTTGATGAGCCGTCCGCCTGCCTGAGCTGCAGCTTCCAACGTTTTCTGGCAACTACACTGAATGGCCCAACTTCTATTCGATGTTTTCAACCGTCGTTAAGAATGATAAGCGCATCTCAACCATCGAGAAGTTTCAACATCTTCGCGGGCACTTGAGTGGAGCGGCATTGGATACTGTTAGCTCTTTAGAGCTTACAGAAGAAAATTATGAAGAGGCGATAAATTTGTTAAAAGGTCGTTTCGATAATAAACTTTTGCATTTCCAGTCCCATGTAAAGGCAATTTTCGAGCTGCAAGGGGTGGAGAAAGGCTCAGCAAGAAGCTTGCGAGAGTTAAACGATAAGCTCAACGTTCATCTTCGTGCTCTACAAACGTTGGCAACATCTGAGGAAATTTCAAATGGTTATCTCATCTATATCACTTGCCGCAAACTGGATCAGCACACTCGCGAAAAATGGGAAGAAGGTCTGGCCAGCAACAAATTGCCAACCTGGTTAACCATGGCAAAATTTTTATATAAAAGATGTCAGATGATGGAAAACCTGGAATCGGCTATGGTAATAGAAGCACCTAGCCAGCAGGTAGGCAAAAACTTATCGAAACCTAAACAAAGCACTCTCATAATAGCTAACAGTGTCAATACTCCATCAAAATGTGGCATATGCAATTCCAACGATCACTATATTTCAAAATGCCAACAATTTCTGACCCTATCAAGGAACTCTCGCCTTGCAGAAGCTAAGAAACGGCATTTGTGCTTTAATTGTTTGCGAAAAGGGCATTCACTGCAACAGTGCAAATCGGGGACTTGCAAACATTGCCAGGCCAAGCACCATTCACTTTTGCACTTGTCGCCAGAGGGATCGTCTAATGCAACTACATCAATTCTTAGTGCGCCATCATTGCCTAATGGAGCATCCGCCAGTCCGCAGATTTCAGCAGCTCTAGTTTCTAATGTTCCATATCACGCTCCACTCGCTGAGCTTCGACCAAAGGAATACGTGCTGCTAGCAACGGCTATAGTATACGTCAAATCGCGTTCTGGATCATTTATTCCTTCGCGCGCTATTCTCGATTCAGCTTCTCAGCTCAACTTTGTTACTTCTTGACTCGCAAATCAGCTCCAGCTAAGCCAACGCAATTCTCATATGAACATTTCTGGAATTGGCGCATCGTCTCTTGCATCAGACAAGGCCGTGGACATCATAGCACAATCGCAGGACACAAACTACCGCGTTTCGTTCTCTGCGGTCGTCACTCCTACCATTACTGATTTGCAGCCACACTTTAGCTTAGATGCCAAGGGATGGGACATTCCTAAAATCTAAAACTTGCGGATCCTCAATTCTTTGAACCACACAGGATTGACCTCCTAATTGGTGCTGGACTATTCTTCGAACTAATGAGCGTCGGACAAATTCGTTTAGCTGACCATTTGCCAACACTGCAGAAAACCAAACTTGGTTGGATTGTTTCTGGCAGTGTCTCCAAATCTCAGTCTAAGCGGTCAGCTCTTGCAGCTTTCGTTCAGCCTTCAAATCCGCACATGGACGACTCAAGCCTAGCCGACATTTTGCGACGATTCTGGGAGATCGAAACTGATTACACTTCCGCATCGACAAACTCACAAGAAGATGCGCTCTGTGAACAACACTTTATAAACAACTTCACTCGCTTAAAATCTGGACAATACTCAGTACGCTTGCCAACTCGATCTAGTTTTGAGGATCTCGGCGACTCATATCAGCGGGCCTTGCGCAGATTCAGCAATCTGGAAAGAAAGCTAGACAAGGAACCGCAGCTTAGAGGTCAATACGCTGCTTTCATTCAAGAATACCTTGATTTGGGACACATGTCTATCGCAGTGAGGAGTTTAAATACACCACAATTCTTTTTGCCTCATCACTGTGTCCAGAAACCCGACAGTTCGACCACCAAGCTAAGAGTAGTATTTGATGGATCAGCGAAAACCACATCAGGTCAATCTTTAAACGATGTGTTGATGACCGGTCCCACCATACAGCCCAAAATCTTCAATACACTTCTTCGATTTCGGTTCTTCAGAGTGGCACTGTGCGGGGACATTTGCAAAATGTATCGATGCGTGCGCATGTCACATCCGGACGAGTATATGCAGTGTATTTTGTGGCGTAATAACCCTTCAAATGAGATTCAGGCTTACAAGCTGGACACGGTCACCTATGGAACCAAACCCGCCGCCTTCTTGGCCATTCGTGCCATGCACCAGCTGTCCCGTGATGAAGAGGCTTCTTTCCCACTTGGCGCCAAAATAGTTCGTAGGGATTTTTACGTTGATGACCTCATTTCTGGACACTGTTGAGGAGGTAGCCGAAATACGTCGCCAAGTCAAGGCACTGTTACTCAAAGGAAAGTTCCCCATTCGTAAGTGGTGTTCGAATGCTTTGGCATCTCTCGAAGGTGAGTCGGAATCAGATCGGGAAAAATTACTCAAATTCCATGATGGAACCGACGTCGCCAAGACACTTGGTTTGGTGTGGGATCCGAGCACGGATACTCTGCTCTTCAATTCTGCCCCAATTATAATAGAAGGCGCCAGCTCCAAGCGCGCCGTATTGTCTACTATAGCCAGGCTGTATGATCCCCTAGGACTCATATCGCCCATCATCACAAAGTCAAAAATTTTCATGCAAACCCTGTGGAAAGAAAAAATTGCTTGGGATGAGAGCCTTCCACAGTCCCTGCATAATGACTGGCGTGAGCTAACATCCCAATTGCATATCGTCAATCGATTTCAATTCCCGCGTTATGTCCTCCAGCCAAAAGCAAGCCTAGAAATACATGCCTTCTGCGACGCCAGTATGGCAGCCTATGGAGCATGCGTGTACATGCGTTCAGAATCTGAAGGAATCGTCCAAAGTCAGCTGCTTTGTGCTAAATCCCGAGTCGCTCCTATAAAAGAGATGACAATTCCGAAGCTGGAGCTTTCTGCTGCACTTCTTTTGGCAGAGCTTATATTAAGCGTTTGCCAAACTTTGGAAAACTCGTACCCCTGTCACTGCTGGTCCGATTCAACTATAGTTCTTGCCTGGATACACCAGTCACCAACCAAATTTAATGTATTTGTATCCAACAGAATTTCGAAGATTCAGGAACACACCGCAGGAATGATCTGGCACCACGTTTCCAGCAAGTTGAATCCAGCGGACATCATTTCGCGCGGATGCACACCGGCCGAGCTCAAAAATTCCACTCTTTGGAGTTCAGGACCATCATTTTTGCTTCAAGACCCTTCAGCATGGCCTGAAAACACTCAGCCGCCACAAAAGCTGCCGGAGCGCCGAGTAGCAGCCTTGTTGACCACAAAGCAACTGGATATTTCTCAAGGTCTCGCATCTCTAAACTCCTTTGGAAAACTTCAACGTGTTTTCGCATACGTATATCGCTTCTATGCGTTACACTTCAAGGGCAGGACCAGAGCTTATGGTACTCTAACTGTAGCAGACATAAAAAATGGAACCCTTTTGCTGCTCAGATCCATACAACGCGTGCATTTTGCCGACGAGTTTAAGATCCTTAGCAGCAAGAAGCCGTTGTCAGCAAGAAATGCTTTGACAGCGCTCCACCCATTTCTGGATTCTTTAGGGCTGATTCGCGTTGGAGGCCGTCTTGAAAACTCAGATCTCGACTATGAAGCAAAGCATCCAATTGTAATACCAAAAGGACATCCAATCTCAAACGCGATTATCAGATATTACCACGAAAAATTCTTGCATGCCGGTTCCCAACCGTTGCTTGGGCTGCTGAGGCAAAGATTCTGGCCCCTTGGAGGACGCAAATACGTGGCTAGCGTAATTAGAAAATGTATCAGATGCTTTCGTCTCAAACCTGTATTGATTGAGCACATCATGGGCAGCCTACCAGCAGCGCGTGTGCGGTCAAATTCCGTGTTTCACACTACCGGCATCGATTTCTGTGGACCCTTTCACTATAAGGCTGGAATCAGGAACAGACCACCCACTAAATGCTACATGGCTGTATTTGTATGCTTCTCAACAAAGGCAGTACATCTGGAAATCGTCGCAGACTTGTCCACCAATGCCTTCATAGCAGCATTAAGGCGCTTCATCAGCCTGAGGCCAAAACCACGCATTATTTGGACGGACAACGCCACCAATTTTGTGGGAGCTAGGAACGAGCTGGCTGAGCTCAGGCACCTTTTTCTGAGCGATCCGCACATTTCAGCCACTTCTACTTTTTGTGTTTCTAACGGGATCGACTGGAAACTCATCCCTCCTCGATCACCACACTTTGGTGGCTTGTGGGAGGCCGCTGTTAAGGCAGCTAAGTTTCATCTTTACCGCATCGTTGGCTCTTATGCATTCACTCTGGACGAACTGCAAACATTTGTTTGTGAAATATCAGCAATGCTTAATTCTCGACCACTTTGTACAATTACAGAAAACCCTGATGATCTAGACGTGCTGACTCCATCTCACTTTATCAATGGAGCGCCAACTTCGGCATTCGACGAGCCGGACTTGTCGCATCTGCGTGTCAACCTACTAAGTCGATGGCAGCGCATATGCCAAATGAAGCAGATATTTTGGAGAAAGTGGAGTTCAGCATATCTTTCGCTATTACAAGAAAGGTCAAAATGGCAACGCCCTTCGCCTAACATTCAGCCAGGCATGGTCGTATTGATGCAGGAAGAAAATCTTCCGCCTCTTCGTTGGCCACTTGGACGCATAGAAAGCGTAATATCTGGAAAGGATGGTGCCGTGCGTGTTGCCATCATTCGCACTCAAAAGGGAATCTTCAAGCGGGCCGCGACGAAATTGGCTCTTCTGCCCCTACCTGAAAATTCTGTTGAAAGCGTTCCTCTTTCAACGGGGGGTGCATGTTCGGGGCAGCAACCGTCCCCGCCAGCAGATGGTTCTCAAAAATGTGTTTAAATTTAACGGCCTTCTGCCACTCACGTTTGCATTTATCTTCCTACGCTAATTATCTTTTTGTTGTAAATATCGTAACTGTAACGAAAGCTCTCTCACTAAGCGGTGCTCGCTGACGGACACCTTTTCAAATAAGCTGCTCTCGTTACGCACTCTAACTCAGTCTCAGTTTGTCTTTATACGCTTCTACATCGTTAACAAAATGCATTAAACACATGCACGTGTAAAGCTTATAAAAAGAACAAAAACGCAAAACATAAGAAAATAATAAATGCAACCTTTTGTGAATTCTATGTGCGCTCACGGCTTTAATAAATACTTAGTTTTCAGCCGGGACAATGGTGGGTTCAAACCAGTGCCCTCCACAACGGCCATTACCGATATTCAGCAATTGCTTCGAGAAATCATCAGCAGATAGATCGTTCAACAATGCAACTCTCATATTTACAGACAGTTGAAGTTTGTTTACATATCGCCACAGATTTGATGCTTTGAGGCAAGCGTTTATTTCGTCGGCAGCAGTAGATCTTGGAACTACTGGTAGTGTTTGTCAGAAATCGCCGGATAATAAAATCATTGAACCACCAAAACATCTCGAGTCATTGCGCAGATCTTTTAATGTTCGGTCTAATGCTTTTAATGCGCGTTTGTGCGCCATTGTGCATTCGTCCCATATGATAATTTTTGATGCTACTAAAACTTTGGCCATTGCGGAGTGTTTCGAAATGTTACATGTCGGTTGTTCATAAGTTTGAAGATTTAATGGCAATTTTAATGCTGAGTAAGCCGTACGGCATCCGTCTAACAATGTGGCCGCTATTCCAGAAGAAGCAATTGCTGCCGCAATTTCGGATCTCGCACGTACAGTGGCCAAAATCAATGACATGAGGAATGTCTTCCCAGTTCCACCGGGGGCATCCAAAAAAAATAAGCCACCATTTCCATCATCAATTGCATTAATCAGTGTATCATAGACTTCCCTCTGCTTAGGATTCAAAAGTGGTACATTCGTTTAAACTAATTGGATTAGTTCATGTGGATCATATTCACGTTCGAATTCCAATTCTCTATTAAATGCGTCATTCATTCCGCGTTCCGGCACTGGCATTCCTAACCTAACTAACAAACTGCCGCATATAAGGTAACAGGAGCAAGGCCTGGTTATGCATCTCCTCATTCGCCTCAAGATCGGGATTTCTTGAGCTGACACGAATTTGATATAAAATGTCTTCTGACATGTTATCTTTGTATTTGTTCCGCAGGTCACGTGGGTTCGATGGGAAGCATGTCGAAATGGTGATTGCAAATAATGTGCGTATCTGACTTGGAGATGCGGAAATAATTGCTTCCGCGATTGTCGTGTCCCAATGAGTATCGTTTTCAAGCAAATTCAGCTCTTGACATGCTGCTCGAAATGTGGGGCACACTATACCATTAACAGTTCGTAGTGATTCAAATGATGTTGGCCCTCGAACATGTACCAGCAACAACCGCAAATAGAAACATTCATCATTCTTCGGATGAACTGTGTAAATACCACCAAGAGAACGCATATCTGGATGACCAGGAACTGCATTGCCTTGCTTCCGACGTTGAAATTTCTTCGATGTAGCGTTCCAAGTGTAATAACGTAGCATTTCCGAGTAAAGCAATGGTCGTGCGAACGGATCGTTTTGACAAATCGCAAAGAAACTGGTCAGTGTTGTCGCTGGAGGTGTTTGGGCACGTTGAGCAGCATTAGACGTTGTGAAATATACTCTCTGACCGTTCTCTAGATGCACCCCCAAATGTACAACAGTGGGATAACGTTCGTGAATAGGGAATGAGAATATACGCCAAATTGCTTCATTGCAGTTCACATATCTACCAACTTGATAGCGCGTGATTTCATCGTTGATATTGGTTGTTTGGATACCAAAAACCGCCATGTCACTCCCTTTCGTGACATATTTGCAAATGTATTTAATAGATTTTACCGAATTGCAATGCTCTACATTACAATGTGCCTTGAATGTTTTGGATAAAAGTGGCGAATATGGAACAATCCAACTGTTGTCAACTATGAAATCGCTTCCTTTCACTTTATTTGTGATAGTTCTACCATTATCATCGGGCGATCGACGCCGATACAATGGATAACCATCGTTGCCTGTAATGGTCGCTGCCGTGAATTTTCGCGGATACCGTTTGGAACACTTGCCGTCGACCATGCACGGTGATTGGCGGTTGATATTTCCACATGGTCCATGAATCATATTCGTGATTACAACATCATGTAGGTCTGGATCGGTTTCAGGAGCAGGAATCTCCGCACATATGATGGCATCTATTTGATCTGTCCGAATTCTGTCTACTTACCAAATTAGAATGTGAGCATGCGGTAGGCCTCGTTTTTGCCATTCGACTGAATACATCCAGCATCGAGTAATCCCAAAGACGTGTTGCTTAACAATGTAATTTATTAGTGACCGAATTTTTTGCCTGAAAACCCGTGCGGTGATGTCGTGTCGATCACTTTATGTTTGTCCGGGAAGCAGCAATTGAATAATTTCCATCCATTTCGGATTACATGTAAATGTAATGAATAGATCTGGCCGACCATAATGACGAACATATGTCATTGCATCTTGCGCATATTCATGCATATGACGCGGGCTACCCGTGTATGTCGCTGGTAAAATAGTCAATCGACCAACATTTTCTGAATCTCCTTCTGTGCTTATTGCATCGCGTAAATGAATATACTCTTCCGAACGCAATTTAGCTTGATTCAAACGGATGAAAGTCAGGCGCTCCGTTTCGATTTTAACGTACATGTCAACGCAGTATTGTTGAAGCAGTCGACGAAATCGCAACAAATAATTGTCAGAATTTTCACGAATCATCAAACGATATGCGTAATAATTTACCGAACTAACATTCTTGGTAGTTTCCTCACCTGAAAAATATACAGTAAAAATTGTATTTTAGAACTCCTAATAGGTTTACGACTCTTACAGCTACTCTCTACTAAATTAAGAGTGACAACTTTTTTTGTGTACCAAAAGCAAACAGAATAAAATGTATATCAAGTTAAAATGAAAACAATGATATTGATCTTACCATTCAATGGATTAATCATTATACCCTTAACCCATAATATGGGTAAATAAGGGTATAATGGTTTTGTGCAAAAGTGTGTAACAGGCAGAAGGAAGCATCTCCGACCCCATAAAGTGTATATATTCTTGATCAGCATCAACAGCCGAGACGATATAGCCATGTCCGTCTGTCCGTCTGTCTGTCCGTCTGTCTGTCTGTCTGTCTGTATGAACGCGTGGATCTCAGAGACTACAAGAGCTAGAGACTTCGGATTTTGTATTTAAGTTCTCTTATACCATGAGAAGAACAAGTTTGCTTCAAATTATCGATAACTATTCTGGTTTCCGATATACACATAATATCGATAACAATAAAATATCGAATTTGGAAAATGTTAAAATTAGGGTTGAAATAATGGGTTATGATAGAACTTTTCTGAAAAATTCGTCCAAATCGGTTAAGAAACACCGGAGATATCTAATTTTATCGATTGAAGTTAAGTCAGTATACCAAAGTCAATTATAAATTTAATTTACATATTTATTGCAACTGGGTTCAGGGTATCTTCTTGTCGGGCTCTCCCGACTAGAGCCTTCTTACTTGTTTTGATATTAAAGTGATATCCATCGTCTCCTTGCCAAAACATCAGCGGGTATTGTAACGCGTCAAATGAACGGTGCGTTTCATATATTCTTTGTATTTGCCCAGTATTGCGTCGTGTAAGCACAATATCACGTGCTTCCGAGTTTTCACCAACAATCAGGATTGCCACTTCATCGATTGTTGGAGCATTAAATGTGCGTTCATGTGTTCCCGCTGGTCTTTTATCTGCTCTGATTACAACTTTATGGTCATCACTTGGCATGCGCTCTAAAGCAGTCTTGAACAGCCTGACCAATGCATGATGTTCATGAAGCATTTGCTGCAAATCTTGGAGAATTGCTCTTTTCGTAGCTGTGTTGATCCCTTGACGCCGGTCAAGTTGTTCTTCCATATTGCCCATGAAGTATATTTGCAAGAATTTGTGCTGTGCATCTTCAATAGGTTGCAATGATCCAATCCGATGGCAAATCTGGCCTTGAATCTGTAAATTCAAAGCCATTCAAGCCATTCATAGCCATTTACAAACACTTTTTACAGAAATCTAACAAACTACATTCCAAATTTTTTTTACAATCATAGAAAATAAAGTTTTTAACGTAAATTACCTTAAATGTCGGATTATATCCGTGTTCTTCAATAATTTCCGCCCCAAATGAAGTCATTTGGAAACAGGCATTGTATATTTGAGTGTTCGCTAGAAAATGTCGTGATTTCAGTGTTTCGCCATAAAGCAGGAAACGCAATGGCTCTGGTGGCGGGACCAGTAATGGTAATGTCACTTTACCACTAAGGCAGCACAAACCGGGCGTTTCACCAGCAAACTTCAATGCACCGCAATGCTGGCAAACAACGTCCATTGGACCAATGCAAACTAAACGATGCAAGCTGTAGTCGATGGTGCAATCATATCGAAACGCTGCTCGATTCAAATCAATACTTGAACCATTTCTTCTTGAACTTCGAAGATTATTCCTCTGTTCATCTGTACGATAAGCTCAACGATTTCTCGTTTCTAATCTAGCCGTTTCACGGGCTGCCTCTCTTTGCTCTTGTGTTTGAGAAGCACGAATTAAGACCCTTCTTTGCTCCATACTAACGCGGCGCTCTTCTCGGGCGATTTCTCGTTCTTCGTCAGATAATTGACTCGCGATATTCCGTTGCCTTATTGCATTACGGCTCCGCTGGGAAAGATTAGATCTTCTAGTACGCGGCATTTTTATTAATAGTAATACTGAATATGCACTAAATCTTAAATTTACACAAATTAATGTCTAAAACAAACAAATATAACAGTACCTACCTGAACTCTCGAGATATTTTGCACAAAATAAACTTCTGAACGCACACATAAATAGTTGTTACAGTATTTGACAGGAGAACGCATGTATAAATGTCAATCATTACTTACAGATTTTGACAAAAAAAAATTTGACAGCTCCGAAACTAAAGAACGCATAATAATGCATTTTTCAAGTATTCGTCAATTTTTCAGTATTTTTAAGATGTATTCCGCTATTCGGGGCGGAGACAAATCCAACAAATCAAAAACCATGAAAATTGGTCCAGCAGATCTCTAGTTATAAGTGTTGTAATAAACCCGACTTTCTGTTATATATGTAGATACTAGCTGACCCGGCGAACTTCATACCGCCTAACAGTCAAAGAATGTGGTGTTACCTTTTAACTGAACTAATTTAGGCTTTGATAATACAAAATAATATTAATTTAGATTTAGATAGAAATATAAGAGTATTTTATTATGATGAATGATGATGAAAACATACAGAATGAGAATAAAAATTAAAAAAAAAAAATTAAGTTTTCCAAACACATGTCAGAAAAAAAACATTGAAAACTATGTTGTTCAGGTTGGGTACACTCTGATTAATTTATTAATCGGATTTTCATTCAAGCACCTTGTGGTAAACGACATTCTTTGTTTTTTGGTCAGGTGCAAGAACAAATAATGCGGATGGTTTGCCGACACGTGAGCATGCCACGTACAATTGACCATGAGAAAAACACTCATTTTCTAGATTGAGGCCACAAATAGTCAAGGATTGGCCCTGTGATTTGTTGATCGTCATAGCGAAGGCAAAACGAATCGGGAGTTGAATTTGTTTAAACTCAAAGGGCATATCTGTTGGGATCATCGGAATCCTTGGAATAAGAACTTCCTCATCTTTAAACTTTCCTTTGAGTATTGACGCGTGAATCACATTGTTCATCAGTTTTCTTATCACCAAACGCGTTCCATTGCACAGTTTTGGTTGGTTTAAATTTCTAAGCATGATAACTACCGAGCCAACCTTCAGTTGTAAATTGTGCAGTGGTAAGCCAGGCACATCCAAGGAGTTCAAAAATTCAGTTGGAAAATTAGTGACTTCTTCTTCGTTTGTTACACAGTCGATAGATTTGAATGAATACAGAGTACCTACGATTTGATTTTGAATTATAAAATTGAGGTCATCTACATTTTTTTTTTTTTAGCCGCCAAAATTGCTCGCTCACTTAACTATTTAGTATTTTTGTGGTTAGCAATGATATCCGGAAATACTTTGTTGATAAGCTCGTCTTTTGATAAGACGAAATTGCAAAAATTTGGAGTAAATGAAATCAAACCGCTCGATTGGTCAACAGGAACACGGCCATTACCGATATTCAGCAATTGCTTCGAGAAATCATCAGCAGATAGATCGTTCAACAATGCAACTCTCATATTTACAGACAGTTGAAGTTTGTTACATATCGCCACAGATTTGATGCTTTGAGGCAAGCGTTTATTTCGTCGGCAGCAGTAGATCTTGGAATTACTGGTAGTGTTTGTCGAAATCGCCGGATAATAAAATCATTGAACCACCAAAACATCTCGAGTCATTGCGCAGATCTTTTAATGTTCGGTCTAGTGCTTTTAATGCGCGTTTGTGCGCCATTGTGCATTCGTCCCATATGATAATTTTTGATGCTACTGAAACTTTGGCCATTGCGGAGTGTTTCGAAATGTTACATGTCGGTTGGTCATTAGTTTGAAGATTTAATGGCAATTTTAATGCTGAGTAAGCCGTACGGCATCCGTCTAACAATGTGGCCGCTTTTCCAGAAGAAGCAATTGCTACCGCAATTTCGAATCTCGCACGTACAGTGGCCAAAATCAATGACATGAGGAATGTCTTCCCAGTTCCACCGGGGGCATCCAAAAAAAAATAAGCCACCATTTCCATCATCAATTGCATTAATCAGTGTATCATAGACTTCCCTCTGCTTAGGATTCAAAAGTGGTACATTCGTTTAAACTAATTGGATTAGTTCATGTGGATCATATTCACGTTCGAATTCCAATTCTCTATTAAATGCGTCATTCATTCCGCGATCCGGCACTGGCATTCCTAACCTAACTAACAAACTGCCGCATATGAGGTAACACATATCTTCGATCAAGAGCAAGGCCTGGTTATGCATCTCCAAATTCGCCTCAAGATCGGGATTTCTTGAGCTGACACGAATTTGATATAAAATGTCTTCTGACATGTTATCTTTGTATTTGTTCTACAGGTCACGTGGGTTCGATGGGATGCATGTCGAAATGGTGATTGAAAATAATGTGCGTATCTGACTTGGAGATGCAGTAATAATTGCTTCAGCGATTGTCGTGTCCCAATGAGTATCGTTTTCAAGCAAATTCAGCTCTTGACATGCTGCTCGAAATGTGGGGCAGACTATACCATTAACAGTTCGTAGTGATTCAAATGATGTTGGCTTTCGAACATGTACCAGCAACAACCGCAAATAGAAACATTCATCATTATTCGGATGAACTGTGTAAATACCACCAAGAGCATCAGCAGAACGCATATCTGGATGACCAGGAACTGCATCGCCTTGCTTCCGACGTTGAAATTTCTTCGATGTAGCGTTCCAAGTGTAATAACGTAGCATTTCCGAGTAAAGCAATGGTCGTGCGAACGGATCGTTTTGACAAATTGCAAAGAAACTGGTCAGTGTTGTCGCTGGAGGTGTTTGGGCACGTTGAGCAGCATTAGACGTTGTGAAATATACTCTCTGACCGTTCTCTAGATGCACCCCCAAATGTACAACAGTGGGATAACGTTCGTGAATAGGGAATGAGAATATACGCCAAATTGCTTCATTGCAGTTCACATATCTACCACTTGATAGCGCGTGATTTCATCGTTGATATTGGTTGTTTGGATACCAAAAACCGCCATGTCACTCCCTTTCGTGACATATTTGCAAATGTATTTAATAGATTTTACCGAATTGCAATGCTCTACATTACAATGTGCCTTGAATGTTTTGGATAAAAGTGGCGAATACGGAAAAATCCAACTGTTGTCAACTATGAAATCGTTTCCTTTCACTTTATTTGTGATAGTTCTACCATTATCATCGGGCGATCGACGCCGATACAATGGATAACCATCGTTGCCTGTAATGGTCGCTGCCGTGAATTTTCGCGGATACCGTTTGGAACACTTGCCGTCGACCATGCACGGTGATTGGCGGTTGATATTTCCACATGGTCCATGAATCATATTCGTGATTACAACATCATGTAGGTCTGGATCGGTTTCAGGAGCAGGAATCTCCGCACATATGATGGCATCTATTTGATCTGTCCGAATTCTGTCTACTTACCAAATTAGAATGTGAGCATGCGGTAGGCCTCGTTTTTGCCATTCGACTGAAAACATCCAGCATCGAGTAATCCCAAAGACGTGTTGCTTAACAATGTAATTTATTAGTGACCGAATTTTTTGCCTGAAAACCCGTGCGGTGATGTCGTGTCGATCACTTTATGTTTGTCCGGGAAGCAGCAATTGAATAATTTCCATCCATTTCGGATTACATGTAAATGTAATGAATAGATCTGGCCGACCATAATGACGAACATATGTCATTGCATCTTGCGCATATTCATGCATATGACGCGGGCTACCTGTGTATGTCGCTGGTAAAATAGTCAATCGACCAACATTTTCTGAATCTCCTTCTGTGCTTATTGCATCGCGTAAATGAATATACTCTTCCAAACGCAATTTAGCTTGATTCAAACGGATGAAAGTCAGGCGCTCCGTTTCGATTTAACGTACATGTCAACGCAGTATTGTTGAAGCAGTCGACGAAATCGCAACAAATAATTGTCAGAATTTTACGAATCATCAAACGATATGCGTAGTAATTCATCGAACTAACCTTCTTGGTAGTTTCCTCACCTGAAAAATATACAGTAAAAATTGTATTTTAGAACCCCTAATAGGTTTACGACTCTTACAGCTACTCTCTACTAAATTAAGAGTGACAACTTTTTTTGTGTACCAAAAGCAAACAGAATAAAATGTATATCAAGTTAAAATGAAAACAATGATATTGATCTTACCATTCAATGGATTAATCATTAACCCTTAACCCATAATATGGGTAAATAAGGGTATATGGTTTTTGTGCAAAAGTGTGTAACAGGCAGAAGGAAGCATCTCCGACCCCATAAAGTGTATATATTCTTGATCAGCATCAACAGCCGAGACGATATAGCCATGTCCGTCTGTCCGTCTGTCTGTCTGTCTGTCCGTCTGTCCGTCTGTCTGTCTGTCTGTCTGTATGAACGCGTGGATCTCAGAGACAACAAGAGCTAGAGACTTCAGATTTTGTATTTAAGTTCTCTTATACCATGAGAAGAACAAGTTTGCTTCAAATTATCGATAACTACTCTGGTTTCCGATGTACACATAATATCGATAACAATAAAATATCGAATTTGGAAAATGTTATGATAGAACTTTTCTGAAAATTCGTCCAAATCGGTTAAGAAACACCGGAGATATCTAATTTTATCGATTGAAGTTAAGCCAGTATACCAAAGTCAATTATAAATTTAATTTACATATTTATTGCAACTGGGTTCAGGGTATCTTCTAGTCGGGCTCTCCCAACTAGAGCCTTCTTACTTGTTTTGATATTAAAGTGATATTTATCGTCTCCTTGCCAAAACATCAGCGGGTATTGTAACGCGTCAAATGAACGGTGCGTTTCATATATTCTTTGTATTTGCCCAGTATTGCGTCGTGTAAGCACAATATCACGTGCTTCCGAGTTTTCACCAACAATCAGGATTGCCACTTCATCGATTGTTGGAGCATTAAATGTGCGTTCATGTGTTCCCGCTGGTCTTTTATCTGCTCTGATTACAACTTTATAGTCATCACTTGGCATGCGCTCTAAAGCAGTCTTGAACAGCCTGACCAATGCATGATGTTCATGAAGCATTTGCTGCAAATCTTGGAGAATTGCTCTTTTCGTAGCTGTGTTGATCCCTTGACGCCGGTCAAGTTGTTCTTCCATATTGCCCATGAAGTATATTTGCAAAAATTTGTGCTGTGCATCTTCAATAGGTTGCAATGATCCAATCCGATGGCAAATCTGGCCTTGAATCTGTAAATTCAAAGCCATTCAAGCCATTTACAAACACTTTTTACAGAAATCTAACAAACTACATTCCAAATTTTTTTTACAATCATAGAAAATAAAGTTTTTAACGTAAATTACCTTAAATGTCGGATTATATCCGTGTTCTTCAATAATTTCCGCCCCAAATGAAGTCATTTGGAAACAGGCATTGTATTTTTGAGTGTTCGCTAGAAAATGTCGTGATTTCAGTGTTTCGCCATAAAGCAGGAAACGCAATGGCTCTGGTGGTGGACCAGTAATGGCAATGTCACTCTACCACTAAGGCAGCACAAACCGGGCGTTTCACCAGCAAACTTCAATGCACCACAATGCTGGCAAACAACGTCCATTGGACCAATGCAAACTAAACGATGCAAGCTGTAGTCGATGGTGCAATCATATCGAAACGCTGCTCGATTCAAATCAATACTTGAACCATTTCTTCTTGAACTTCGAAGATTATTCCTCTGTTCATCTGTACGATAAGCTCGACGATTTCTCGTTTCTAATCTAGCCGTTTCACGGGCTGCCTCTCTTTGCTCTTGTGTTTGAGAAGCACGAATTAAGGCCCTTCTTTGCTCCATACTAACGCGGCGCTCTTCTCGGGGGATTTCTGGTTCTTCGTCAGATAATTGACTCGCGATATTCCGTTGCCTTATTGCATTACGGCTCCGCTGGGAAAGATTAGATCTTCTAGTACGCGGCATTTTTATTAATAGTAATACTGAATATGCACTAAATCTTTAATTTACACAAATTAATGTCTAAAACAAACAAATATAACAGTACCTACCTGAACTCTCGAGATATTTTGCACAAAATAAATTTCTGAACGCACACATAAATAGTTGTTACAGTATTTGACAGGAGAACGCATGCATAAATGTCAATCATTACTTACAGATTTTGACAAAAAAATTTGACAGCTCCGAAACTAAAGAAAGCATAATAATGCATTTTTCAAGTATTCGTCAATTTTTCAGTATTTTTAAGATGTATTCCGCTATTCGGGGCGGAGACAAATCCAACAAATCAAAAACCATGAAAATTGGTCCAGCAGATCTCTAGTTATAAGTGTTGTAATAAACCCGACTTTCTGTTATATATGTAGATACTAGCTGACCCGGCGAACTTCATACCGCCTAACAGTCAAAGAATGTGGTGTTACCTTTTAACTGAACTAATTTAGGCTTTGATAATACAAAATAATATTAATTTAGATTAGATAGAAATATAAGAGTATTTTATTATGATGATGATGATGAAAACATACAGAATGAGAATAAAAATTAAAAAAAAAAAATTAAGTTTTCCAAACACATGTCAGAAAAAAAACATTGAAAACTATGTTGTTCAGGTTGGGTACACTCTGATTAATTTATTAATCGGATTTTCATTCAAGCACCTTGTGGTAAACGACATTCTTTGTTTTTTGGTCAGGTGCAAGAACAAATAATGCGGATGGTTTGCCGACACGTGAGCATGCCACGTACAATTGACCATGAGAAAACACTCATTTTCTAGATTGAGGCCACAAATAGTCAAGGATTGGCCCTGTGATTTGTTGATCGTCATAGCGAAGGCGAAACGAATCGGGAGTTGAATTTGTTTAAACTCAAAGGGCATATCTGTTGGGATCATCGGAATCCTTGGAATAAGAACTTCCTCATCTTTAAACTTTCCTTTGAGTATTGACGCGTGAATCACATTGTTCATCAGTTTTCTTATCACCAAACGCGTTCCATTGCACAGTTTTGGTTGGTTTAAATTTCTAAGCATGATAACTACCGAGCCAACCTTCAGTTGTAAATTGTGCAGTGGTAAGCCAGGCACATCCAAGGAGTTCAAAAATTCAGTTGGAAAATTAGTGCCTTCTTCTTCGTTTGTTACACAGTCGATAGATTTGAATGAATACAGAGTACCTACGATTTGATTTTGAATTATAAAATTGAGGTCATCTACATTTTTTTTTTTTTAGCCGCCAAAATTGCTCGCTCACTTAACTATTTAGTATTTTTGTGGTTAGCAATGATATCCGGAAATACTTTGTTGATAAGCTCGTCTTTTGATAAGACGAAATTGCAAAAATTTGGAGTAAATGAAATCAAACCGCTCGATTGGTCAACAGGAACACGGCCATTACCGATATTCAGCAATTGCTTCGAGAAATCATCAGCAGATAGATCGTTCAACAATGCAACTCTCATATTTACAGACAGTTGAAGTTTGTTTACATATCGCCACAGATTTGATGCTTGAGGCAAGCGTTTATTTCGTCGGCAGCAGTAGATCTTGGAATTACTGGTAGTGTTTGTCGAAAATCGCCGGATAATAAAATCATTGAACCACCAAAACATCTCGAGTCATTGCGCAGATCTTTTAATGTTCGGTCTAGTGCTTTTAATGCGCGTTTGTGCGCCATTGTGCATTCGTCCCATATGATAATTTTTGATGCTACTGAAACTTTGGCCATTGCGGAGTGTTTCGAAATGTTACATGTCGGTTGGTCATTAGTTTGAAGATTTAATGGCAATTTTAATGCTGAGTAAGCCGTACGGCATCCGTCTAACAATGTGGCCGCTTTTCCAGAAGAAGCAATTGCTACCGCAATTTCGAATCTCGCACGTACAGTGGCCAAAATCAATGACATGAGGAATGTCTTCCCAGTTCCACCGGGGGCATCCAAAAAAAAATAAGCCACCATTTCCATCATCAATTGCATTAATCAGTGTATCATAGACTTCCCTCTGCTTAGGATTCAAAAGTGGTACATTCGTTTAAACTAATTGGATTAGTTCATGTGGATCATATTCACGTTCGAATTCCAATTCTCTATTAAATGCGTCATTCATTCCGCGATCCGGCACTGGCATTCCTAACCTAACTAACAAACTGCCGCATATGAGGTAACACATATCTTCGATCAAGAGCAAGGCCTGGTTATGCATCTCCAAATTCGCCTCAAGATCGGGATTTCTTGAGCTGACACGAATTTGATATAAAATGTCTTCTGACATGTTATCTTTGTATTTGTTCTACAGGTCACGTGGGTTCGATGGGATGCATGTCGAAATGGTGATTGCAAATAATGTGCGTATCTGACTTGGAGATGCAGAAATAATTGCTTCAGCGATTGTCGTGTCCCAATGAGTATCGTTTTCAAGCAAATTCAGCTCTTGACATGCTGCTCGAAATGTGGGGCACACTATACCATTAACAGTTCGTAGTGATTCAAATGATGTTGGCCCTCGAACATGTACCAGCAACAACCGCAAATAGAAACATTCATCATTCTTCGGATGAACTGTGTAAATACCACCAAGAGAACGCATATCTGGATGACCAGGAACTGCATTGCCTTGCTTCCGACGTTGAAATTTCTTCGATGTAGCGTTCCAAGTGTAATAACGTAGCATTTCCGAGTAAAGCAATGGTCGTGCGAACGGATCGTTTTGACAAATCGCAAAGAAACTGGTCAGTGTTGTCGCTGGAGGTGTTTGGGCACGTTGAGCAGCATTAGACGTTGTGAAATATACTCTCTGACCGTTCTCTAGATGCACCCCCAAATGTACAACAGTGGGATAACGTTCGTGAATAGGGAATGAGAATATACGCCAAATTGCTTCATTGCAGTTCACATATCTACCAACTTGATAGCGCGTGATTTCATCGTTGATATTGGTTGTTTGGATACCAAAAACCGCCATGTCACTCCCTTTCGTGACATATTTGCAAATGTATTTAATAGATTTTACCGAATTGCAATGCTCTACATTACAATGTGCCTTGAATGTTTTGGATAAAAGTGGCGAATACGGAAAAATCCAACTGTTGTCAACTATGAAATCGTTTCCTTTCACTTTATTTGTGATAGTTCTACCATTATCATCGGGCGATCGACGCCGATACAATGGATAACCATCGTTGCCTGTAATGGTCGCTGCCGTGAATTTTCGCGGATACCGTTTGGAACACTTGCCGTCGACCATGCACGGTGATTGGCGGTTGATATTTCCACATGGTCCATGAATCATATTCGTGATTACAACATCATGTAGGTCTGGATCGGTTTCAGGAGCAGGAATCTCCGCACATATGATGGCATCTATTTGATCTGTCCGAATTCTGTCTACTTACCAATTAGAATGTGAGCATGCGGTAGGCCTCGTTTTTGCCATTCGACTGAATACATCCAGCATCGAGTAATCCCAAAGACGTGTTGCTTAACAATGTAATTTATTAGTGACCGAATTTTTTGCCTGAAAACCCGTGCGGTGATGTCGTGTCGATCACTTTATGTTTGTCCGGGAAGCAGCAATTGAATAATTTCCATCCATTTCGGATTACATGTAAATGTAATGAATAGATCTGGCCGACCATAATGACGAACATATGTCATTGCATCTTGCGCATATTCATGCATATGACGCGGGCTACCTGTGTATGTCGCTGGTAAAATAGTCAATCGACCAACATTTTCTGAATCTCCTTCTGTGCTTATTGCATCGCGTAAATGAATATACTCTTCCAAACGCAATTTAGCTTGATTCAAACGGATGAAAGTCAGGCGCTCCGTTTCGATTTTAACGTACATGTCAACGCAGTATTGTTGAAGCAGTCGACGAAATCGCAACAAATAATTGTCAGAATTTTACGAATCATCAAACGATATGCGTAGTAATTCATCGAACTAACCTTCTTGGTAGTTTCCTCACCTGAAAAATATACAGTAAAAATTGTATTTTAGAACCCCTAATAGGTTTACGACTCTTACAGCTACTCTCTACTAATTAAGAGTGACAACTTTTTTGTGTACCAAAAGCAAACAGAATAAAATGTATATCAAGTTAAAATGAAAACAATGATATTGATCTTACCATTCAATGGATTAATCATTAACCCTTAACCCATAATATGGGTAAATAAGGGTATAATGGTTTTGTGCAAAAGTGTGTAACAGGCAGAAGGAAGCATCTCCGACCCCATAAAGTGTATATATTCTTGATCAGCATCAACAGCCGAGACGATATAGCCATGTCCGTCTGTCCGTCTGTCTGTCCGTCTGTCCGTCTGTCCGTCTGTATGAACGCGTAGATCTCAGAGACTACAAGAGCTAGAGACTTCAAATTTTGGATATAAGTTCTTTTATACCATGAGCAGAACAAGTTTGCTTCAAATTATCGATAACTATTCTGGTTTCCGATATACACATGGAATCGATAACAAAAAAATATCGAATTTGGAAAATCTAAAAATGAGGGTTAAAGAAAGAAACACCGGAGATATATAATTTTATCGCTTGAAGCTAAATCAGTTAACCAAAGTCTTACATAAATTTAATTTATTTATTGCAACTGGGTTCAGGGTATCTTCTAGTCGGGCTCTCCCGACTAGAGCCTTCTTACTTGTTTACATATGCTGCAACTAGGGATGGCAGAATTTTTGAAATAATCGATTAATATATCAAAAGATTAATCGCAAGAAAACAAAAAATAATTGCAATTAATCGCAATTTGAGCAATTAATCGAGTAATTTCTCGATTACTTTTTGTTTTGTTTTTTCATTATATATATTTTTTTTTTTACATATATTTATTTATTTATTAATTCATAGGGTACACTAAAATCAATATTTTACAAAAATGAAATGTGATTTTGAAATGAAAAATTTAATTATTTTGAAAAATGAAAGACGATTTCTACGTTTAGTACAAAATTTTTTTTATCAGTGATTTAGCCATGACTGCAGGAATAAAAGTTTTCCCAAACGTTTTGTAGTTAGTCTGTTTCTCTTAAGAGTGGCTGTTGCACCTGCTTTTGAAAACAGTCTCTCCGCGGGTACTGATGTTCCCATTAAATGGCAATACTTGTTGGCAAGAGAGTAAATCTTTGGATACACTGTTTTCATTTCGTCCCAAGCATCAATGACATTGCGCTTTAGTTCGAGATTTTGAGCATTTAGAAAGAAAGCTAATTCATCTTGTGGCATGTCATCATTTTTCTTCCTTCTTTTATGAATTAAAGACTTATGAGTAGCCCAGAGGTCAAAATCTTCTTCTATTGACCCCAATGAGGTATCGCTACTGGTTTCAATACTGTCTTCAATGTTTTTCATTTCTGTTCGCGAATGCCTCATAACTGCAGCAAGCGCTAAAGGGTCACTGAAATGAATTTTTTTGAATCTGGGGTCTAATAGAGTCGAAGCTGCCGGATGAAACATATGCTCCGTAGATCCAAACCTACGATCAAACTCATTTAAAATCGTACTTTTTAGTTTAATGGCGGCAGGATGAATAATGATTGTTTTCACCAATTGTTGACGGCCACAATGCACAAGCGGGATTACTTGGCTGAGAGATGCAAACTTTTCACCACTTATTTGGACTGTCATTGCTTCTAATGGCCGTAAAATGTTTAATATTTCAAGAATTGCATTTTTATCTTGCGGTGATATCATTGGCGGAGAGTCATTAAATTCAAAAAGAATAGAACTTATATATGATACAAGTTTTATAAAGCGTTCGAGCACATAATATGTTGAGTTCCACATTGTTTTTACATCAAGAATACATTTCAGCATTTTGCCCTCGCTCACTCCAGCGTTTGATTGGACCTCTCGCAGCTGGTCACTTGCTTTTACGCTGCGCTTGAACCACTTCACAATTTCTCGACATTTCCAAATAATTCCGGTAATTTCTGCTATATTTAAAGAATTCTCACACACCAGATTCAAAGTGTGAGCAAAGCAAGGAATGTGCCGCTTTTTGCCGAAGGTGTCATGTATAGCTTTAACCACATTCGCTGCATTGTCTGTCACAACAGCAATAATCTGTTTTTCATCAATCGAAAAATCGTTTAAAGCAGCTATTAAGACATCAGATATATGTCCAGCTGTATGCGCTTCTGTTAAAGGAAAAACTCCGATGGCTATATTCATTTGTTCATTTTTATATACGCCATGAACGGTAATTCCAAGCATGCTCTTCATTGCAATGTCTGTCCAAGCGTCTGTTGTAATACATAAACATGATGATTTCCGAAATATCTCCAAACATTTTTCTTTTTCTGTCGTATATAAAGAATCTATGAGAGCTTTTATTGTGTTTCTTGATGGAACTTTAAACAAAGGAAAGTGGTTTTTCATAAAAACCAAAAATCCTTTACCTGTTGAAATAATTTAAAAATAAGTACATTTACAATTGAATCACTTAAGAGCAGTCAAAGTTCCACTTTAAAAGTCTACTTCTTCAGTGACATTAAAGTGTTAAGTAAAATAACAAGAGTCAATTTGCAAAATAATAACTCCATTATTACTTACCTTCAACAAAATCAAAAGGCAAATTGTCTTTGACTATCATGCCTACGATGTCATTGGTGAGCTTTTCTTTTTTTGACCCTCCTGTTGCAAAGCTTTGAATTTTATTGAAAGAATTTAATATGAGAGGTTGACGATAGTTGCTACTGCAACTACGTTCGTTGTCGTTATTGTTGCTGGAAAAGATGTTGCTGCTGCTGCATTTGTTATTGTTGTTGCTGCTGGCTCTTTTATTAAACATGTTATTAATTATGCTGTTGTCAGTTGCTGTTGAATGCTGTTTTCATCATCCACTAGATTAATAAAATCTTTGGATATCGATTTTTTCAGCTGAAATATATGTAAATTTATTTAATGTGGCGTTCAAAATGGTGCTCAAATGTTTGCGACTTACAAGATCATCAGCTTCTTTCCGATGTTTCAATCTTACATGCTGTAGCATATTTGTAGTGTTGTTGGAAAATTTTAAATTCTTTCCACACAATAGGCATTTTACAAAACTTGTCTTATCCACTTTGGAAAAATATTTCCATACCTCACTCTTGTTTGGAGCCATTTTGTAAAAAAAAAAACCGTAACAACTGTGGCAGGATATATCTTTTATTTCTTTTTTATTCTCAATCAACACGTCTGACCTCTATTCACTTTACATTAAGAAATGGCGCGCTTCTTAAGCGTCGCCTTTAACATTCTTTCCTAAAAGTTCTCGTTGAGTCTTACATTGTTCTTAAAAGTAGAGTGACCGTGTTACATATTGCTTAAGTTGGTATGCTGTTTAGGTCTATGATATTGGTGGCCTGCTTCACAACTATTAAGTGGTATAAATGGTAGGCAGTATGAGACAATGGTGTAAATAACTATAAAATAATAGAGTTACCAACAACCAAATAATAATCACAGAGCCTAATACAATCTTAGTTTGCAGAAAAAGTTATTAAAAAGTATAATTATTAAAAAAAATATTACGATTATTTACTCAATATTCGATTAATAATCAATTAATCTAAAAAAAATCATATAATATAATCGTTTATTGCCCAAAATTAATCGATAATTTCCTTTGATTCGATTAATCTTGCCATCCCTAGCTGCAACATCATCCGATGACGTATCGGATGCCAGCCTAGAAACAAAAGCAAATTTATTAAGTTGCACAACAACCAGAGGCTTGTGTGCCCCAATTTTAACGCCAGTAGAATAAATAGGCACACTAGCTGTTGGACCGAAGGACTCACTTATAGGATCACAAATTATGTTGTTAGTGGCAAGGTTATTGTTAAGACTTCTTGCCGGGGAGTTAAATAAAATTAATGAGCTAGCAATAGTACCCATGGGGGGATTATTGCTAGGCACCAGAAGCGGTTTAGTGGGCAGGACAGGTGGGACAGTTATTGGATGAGGTCCCGAAGTCTTTTTACGCTTCGGGGATTCGGTTATCACTTTGCCTTTTTTGAAATTGGACTCTAGCTGCTCGAAAGACTTTTGCAGGTTATTAAAAGCAACATGCATAGCTTTAAAGCCTTCGTGATTCTGCCTCATAAATTGCGAAGACTCTTTCACCGCCTCTTTGCAAGACCCACAATACCATTTAAGGTCTGTGTCAGCAAGCAGACATTCCCTGGTTTTGGCTGTAAAGCCAACACATTTCATGTGGATGATGTTGTCACATAGACCACACAAAATAAAATCTTGGTTGGTTGAACCAACCAATTTGCAATTTTCACTGCAACAGACAAGCATCATGAAGTAAAATGCTTTAGCAAAAAAAATGTAGGGTGCAGGTATGTATGCAATACAACGTATCAATGCAAAGAGCACGATAAAACGGTAAAGATCAGAAGAGCGCTTAGGCGAGAGTGCGTGAGCGCGTAATCAGTTATAACTGCAAGAACGACTGATAAGATCAGACGAGAGCGGGGAGGACTGACGTTGGAGAGCGAGAGCAAGAAAATAGACAAAGTGCTTGGCGTTAGCAGACGATATTACAGAATATACAAAAGCAAATATAAGTATATATGGATGTACGTGTGTTGTCTGTAATTTTAAGCAATGCAGCGGCTGTTCGACCACAAATTAAAATCAAAAATTAAGCCGGCAATTTTATAACTATACACGTAAATACATACAAAGTAAACTTGCGATCACTTACTAACTGTTTACAAATGTTACCAATGAAAACACCGTTCACAATAACAAGAAAACAGATAATTTACTGGGAGCACGCAAAAACACAAACGTCACCAACGAAAGTTAGAAAGTAAGTTATTGGGGTTAAAATAAATCCGTTGATCATTTTCGAAATGAACAGCTTAGTGTGTAATAGCCGGAAAACGTTCATGTATGGGAAATGCAAAGGTTCTCCATACCGCTTCTGAGCTACTTACATAACGGCCACTTTCGTACATATTATTATTACATATTTCATTACGTTGGTCTTCAAGAGTAAATGATGCTTGATCACTGCCCTTGTTAACATATTTACAGATGTATTTAATAGACTTTACAGAACTACAATACTTAACATTTATGTGAGCTTCAAATGTTCTCAACAGTACACAGTTGTAAGGAACAACCCAACGGATTTCTATGCAATTACCATTTATATTAATTGCATTACCACCATCTTCTATCGCTCTTCTACGATAAAGAGGGTAGCTATCTTTTCCAGTCACAGTTTCTTTGAGTAATTGTCAAGGAAACCTTTTGGTACATTTTCCATTTTTCATGCATGGCGATTTATTATTAAATGCACCGCAAGGACCATGAATCATATTTGACTTAACGATGTTAAATAACAAAGGATCCTCATCTGCGTTTGGTATTTCGGCAAATATAATGTTTATATCTATACAATTATTTATTGCATTACCACCATCTTTTATCGCTCTTCTACGATATAGAGCGTAACTATCTTTTCCAGTCACAGCTTCTTTAAGTTATTGTCGAGGAAACCTTTCGGTACAATTTCAATTTTTCATGCATGGCGATTTATTAGTAAATGCACCGGGAGGACCATGAATCATATATGACTTAACAATGTTAAATAACAAAGGATCCTCATCTGCGTTAGGTATTTCGGCACAGGTAATGTTCAAGCATGAACATACTTACATAATAACAAGATAAGATAGCAATCATGCCTTGTGGTCAAACCAAAGGCACCTTCTACGGATTAAGGCAAAAGAAAAAACAAAACAAACAAGATGCTGTCAGCACAAACTCTGGAACTATTGAAAAAGCTAGTGGAGTTATTTGAAAAAGTCCGGCGAGCAATAGCGCAGAAGGAAGCATTGTCAGTTTTGGAAAATTTGGCAACAGAATTTACTGCCAACCACAAAACACTGATGCATTTTGGAGTCGTCGACCATCAATATTTTAAAGAAAAAATATATGATGGCACCATGGCAAACATCATGACCTATAAAGAGTCACTGATGAAGGTCGAAGTTGCCGACCACGCCAAAGCAAACGATCAACCTAAGTCATCAAAAATTACTGTCAAGGAAATGCAACCAGAAACTTCTAAGCGAAAAAATATTCATCAGGCAGAAATGATTTCTCTCTCAAAAGAGTACAGAAGGTAAGGCAGCACATTAATACAGTGCATTAGTACAGCTTGCCTAGAAATCAGCAACCAGGAATATATAAATGATCTTAGGAACAAACTTAACTTCCTTTGGAACAAGGTTCAGTCAACCCTTACCGAATTAGAGGAACGCTGTGAAAATTTTGCATTTGATATCGAAAAGATCGATGATCTAGAGTGCAGTGTAGACGTTCTTTCAAAAAAATTGAACAAAAGAATAAGTGACATACACCGAATCAAAAAACAAGTTCCAGAGCTACCAAAAGTGGATCATCCTCACTTCAATGGAAGTCCCAAAGATTGGCTTACATTCTTCGAGCTGTTCTTAGAGGTAATTCACAATAGGAAAGACATCAGCGATACAAGGAAGCTGAACTACCTAAAATATTTCCTCAAGGGAGAAGCTTAAATGGTCGTCGGCCATTTATTAAATAGGATCAGCAGCTAGATACAATGCGGCTTGGGAGCTTATATGCAAGCGCTACAAAAATACGCGCAAAATATTTGCTAACCAGCTGCTGGACTTGGAACTGCTGAAAAACAATGATGAAGGCAGTATCCGTAAGTTCTTGGACACAGCTACTGAGTGCATCTACATCATTAAGGAAAAAGGTCAAATTTCAAGTGATGCTGATGTTTTAATCGCCCAAATTCTTCTGCGACGATTTTCCACAGAATTCCTACAACTTTACGAGCAACATGTAAAGAAGGCGAGGGAAATTCAGTCCTTGTCCGATGTGCTGGAGTTTATTGAGCAACTGCATAACTCAATAGACTCAGTACAAAAACATGCCATTCAGTCAGAAGCCATGAAAACGAGCAACAAAAAATTCCATTATTGCCAACTTGATGGTCATGAAATAACGAGATGCCAGAAGTTTAGAGCCGAGCCAATAAAAAAGCGCAAGGAACTTGTGACCAAAAGCTCATTATGCTTAAAATGCTTGGGCACACATAGCATCAAAGATTGCAGAAAGGATTGGAAATACAATCGATGCTCAAAAGCTCACAATAATTTGCTCCATAAGGATTTATTTATTTCAAGGAGTTTCACAAGCCGTGGAAATATTGAAAACAGCGTTTGCTTAATGATTAAGCCGTCACCATGACGGTCAGCGGTGAGCAGCTCCCAACCTACATCACCAGGAGCTAGAGCGGCGGATGAGTGATGGTGACATCAAACGTCACCGTCACTGGGCTAGCCCAGATAAACCTCCATCGGGCTAAGGCAGCCTCTGCTGTCTTGGCCAGGATGTTTATCACCCAACATATTGGGCTAGCCCTGGTACAGGAGCCATGGATAAACAATGGTATAAAAGGCCTGTACACCGCTGACTCAAAGGTAATCTGGGATCAAAGAGATCCTACACCTAGAGCATGCATTATGGTAAGGAAATGTATTAATTTTACTATTCTTTCAGAATTCCTCACTAGGGACTGCGTACCTATTGCCGTAAGGGCAATTGGAAACGCCCCCCCTATTGTGGTGGCATCTGCCTATTTTGCTGGTGATGTGGACTGCCCGCCACCGGAAATAGAAAAACTGATGGACCACTGCAGGAGAGAGAAGCTGCCGGTTATAATCGGCTGCGATGCCAATGCGCACCACTCCATATGGGGCAGCACGGACATCAACAAAAGGGGTGAGTGTCTTACCAACTTTATATTCAAGTATAACTTAGAAATTGGTAATGTCGGATCGACACCGACATTTGTAACTAGAGTTAGAGAAGAGGTATTAGACATTACTCTGATAAGTCGGTCTCTTAGGCCATATTTCAGAGAATGGCATGTCTCTTCAGAAGAATCCATGTCCGATCACAGGATTATCCTATTCAAACTTAAGGTTAATATGGATTGTAGTATACCAACTCGTAACCCCAGGAAAACGAACTGGGAAAAATTTAGGTCTACCCTAGAACTTAACCTAGCCACTGAAAACTCTGGAATACCCAGATGCACGAGTGAGCTAGAAAGAGTTGTTAGAAATCTAAATAGTAGCATTAAAAATGCATATGAAGAAAGCTGCCCACTAGGGAAAACGCGGAAAGAAAAAGATGCCCCATGGTGGAATGACGGTCTTGAGAGACTGCGTATCACCACACGTCACCTCTTCAATAAAGCCAAGAGAGACGGGTCATGGGATACATACCGCGAAAGCCTCACCTCCTACAGCAAGGAGATTAGGAAGGCCAAGCGCAGGAACTATAGGGACTTCTGCGAAAGCATAACAAGCACGAGTGAAGGTGCCCGGCTCCATAGAGCATTATCAAAGCGGGCGCCGGAGGCTAATTTAGCCCTGAAGCGTAAAGACAATACATATACGAGCACCAATATGCAAAGGTTAGAGCTTCTGTTTGAGACGCACTTCCCAGGAAGTATCCCCTGGGAACCGTGCGAATCGCTTGAAACAGGAGGTCACACAGACCAACGGCCATTGACTGGGCATGTGCCAAGTCGGTGGTCACAGTGGAGAAAATAAAATGGGCAATTGGAACCTTCCAGCAGGGAATACTCCTACCCACTCTACGGAAAATCCTGGTCAGTAGCCTAGCACTTGGTCATATACCAAGCACTTGGAGTAGAGCTAGGGTGGTCTTCATCCCAAAAGTAGGGAAGACAGATACCACCAACCCAAAGTCCTTCAGACCCATCAGCTTAACATCGTTTTTGTTGAAAACGTTGGAAAAGCTGGTGGATTATAACATAAGGAGTACTCTGCTCACACAGAGTCCACTGCAGGCAACGCAGCACGCATACAGAACAGGCAGGTCTACGGACACTGCCCTGTATGAGCTGCACCGTACTCTGCGGGCGGCAGTAGTAAACAAAGAAGTAGCAGTTTGTGCATTTTTAGACATTGAAGGTGCCTTCGACAACACATCACATGATGCTGTCAAGGCTACCTTGAATAGAAGAGGGCTGGATAGTACAACTAGTAGATGGATTTCATCCTTACTAGGGTCCAGACAGGCTACGGCATCTATACAAGATAGTACCGTAGTAACAACCACAAGGGGCTGTCCTCAAGGGGGGGTTTTATCACCCCTCTTATGGAGTATACTAGTAGACGAACTGTTAAGTAGACTAGCGAACAGGGGTATTCAATGTCAAGGCTATGCAGATGACATTGTGATAATAGCTCGGGGCAAGTATGACGAAACTCTTTGTGATAATGTTCAACTGGGACTTAGGATTACGCATAATTGGTGTAGGCAGGTTGGTCTCAACTTAAACCAACTCAACTTAACAGGTGCGCACTTGACTCCAAATCCTTTGATCACTAATTCTCACAGATGCTGCTGGTAAAGTGGTCGCCTAGGAATGTTAATCCTTTGTTCTCCACATTAGGCTAATCAAAGGAGGGACCCGATCATGGGAAAAAAGGGTCATAAATTATGATATGGAAGGGGGTCAAAAAAAGGGGTCAAAAAACAAGGGGGTGATAAAAGGGTCATAAAATTAATGGGGGGTAATTAAACTGTCAAAATGAAAAGTCATAAATTGACACAGAACCGGCAGTTCCCTACTTCTCCTATTATTCCATTACATGGTATAGCGAAATCTAAATCAACTATGTGAAAATTGTGTGGAATTATATATTTTCCTTTCTGAATCTCTATTGATGCTAGACCTTTGGATTTTAAAATCTCTTTACTTATGCCTTGAATGTTTATTACATTATTAGGCTGGATGTCATGAAAGACATCAGAAGTTTCTTTAAGTGATGAGATGTCTGCACCTGTATCTATTAAAAAGGTAAGTTTTTTACCTGTTGACACATGGTCAAATGAAACAAATATATTGAGACTAAAATTTATTGTATGAACTTTAGTGTTTTCTATTGCTGGGTATCTAAAGGTTGCTCGGAGTTTCCCGAAACATCTTGGGTTACTCTGATATTGTTATGACCTCTGTTTGACTTGCCATGGCCTCTAGAGCTTTGGCCTCGAGTGTTGCCTCTGTTATTATTGTAGTATTGTCCTTGACCGCCTCTTTTGTAAGGTCGGCCTCTATAATTACCTCTTCCGCGGTTTCCGCCACGTTGAGAGTAATTTTGGTAGAACAATACAGCGTTGGATTGTCCAGTTGCCTCTGTGCAACTGTTGACAAATTTGGATATCGCATCATTCATGTTATTGAATGTGCCAGCCTGCATGATAAGTTTTACCTTATCGTTAGTACAGTTTTTGGTCATTGCCTTAACTGCTTCGGCTGTACTGTATTTATTGGCCAGTTCCGGCGTTAAACCATCGTTTATATATGCGCCTTCCAAAGCTCTTGTTAACTGCTCAACCTCTTGTGTATACTGGTTGGCAGCTTTGCTTCGTGGTTGCAAGTTGAGTAATTTGGCTGACAATACTTCTACTAACTCGCCTTTTACTGTGCTTGATAGTTTTGCTATAATTTGAGCGATCGTTTGCTCATTACTAATCAAGTTTCTTGCGTGGCCTCTTAATTTTGTCTTTATAAGTTCTATGGCCGTTGCTTCGTGGTCACCTTTAATTGTGTCTAATAGACTTAAAGCGTCTATGAAGCTTTGTAGATTTTCTGCTTTGCCGTCGTACTCAAATAGAAGAGACGAGGCTGTTTTCAGAAAATCTACCACTGTTTGGGTCATTTTTATTGGTTTGATTTCTTCTTCAGAATCAGAATCAAAATCAATGTCAGTTTCTTTGTCTGGCATTCGGTCGTCTAATACGGATGGATCGAATGTTACCGGTACACTTAGTACCGCAGGAAGAAATAGATGTAGGTCGTGTTTTGTGTCCAAGGTAATTAACGCTGATCTTAATTTGTCGATAATTTCCCTTGCTTGTAATTTGTGTAGACTATTTAAGGTGTCATAATTGAAGTGTATAAGTTCCCGACATTCGTTGTACGTTTGTACTAGTATTTGGGTATGCTTGATTATAGTTTCAATTCGTATGGGAACTTTCTTATTTAAGCACTTATACGATTTAATGATTTATTTAACATATATTTGTTTTTATTTATTTTATTTTTTTTTTGAATTTTTTTTTTATGCCTTTTTTATTTTTATTTTTTTATTTTATATTATTCGTATATTTCCTTATTTTGATCTTCACAGTGATCACCTGGCTATTTTTTTTTTTGGTATTTTATATATGTATATTTATATTACACTATTGTATGTCCCTGTGATCTTTACATTGATCTCCTTCCTAATAGGTCGCATGGATTTATGGTCTATGCTTCTAATCGGGCAGAAAAGGTTCCGCTCAATTTTACATGTTATAAGTATATTAATATATATATTCAGCTTGATGATATTCTGCTTGATGACCTTCTGCTTGATGACTTTCTGCTTGATGACATTTTGCTTGTTGACTTTCTGCTTGATGACTTTCTGCTTGTTGACGCATCAGCTTTTCGTCGCCGGATGTGGCACGCTGATGCTCCTTCGTATGTGCCAAAGGCGGTCCTTAGCCTTTTACACTTGTAGATCCTTGGTTTTTGTTGCACGTATACTGGCAATGTGGTGATATCATTGGTCCCTCGCAGTAATTAGGGCAGGTTTTCTTTAATGTCGGAATTTTTCTGAAGGGTGGAGGTTTGGTTATTACTTTGTTTTTACTAATGTTAATGTGAGATGAGTGAGTTGTGTTTATTTGGGTTGCTTGTGGTTTTATTGACTCTAAGAAGTCGAGTTCAGATTGCAGTTTAGCTGCTGTTCCCCACGCGAGAGGTGGCGTGCTGACGAACAATAACCACTTTATGTGCGCTATTCTTTTATTCATTTTTTGTTTGACACCACCACGTTTGCCCATTTTAAAAACACACTCTACTCACTCAGATTATGTCATGTCGTGTATTCGAAGACTTTGATTTCCATTCTCCAGTTGCTTGCCGCTTTTTGTCGATTTGTCTTGATGAGCTGATGGCTTGGCACGCTTTGCCTTTGTTTTTGTAGACGGTGGTGGTGGTGTTGTTGTTGTCACTTTCAATTGAATCTCAACTGCTGCACGTTGTCTATTTTTTTTTTTTTTTTTTTTTTTGAAATTTTTTTATTTCACAACGGCTCTTTGCCGCTGTCACGGTCGCCATGTAATCTGTTTCCTTTAAGGCCATATAATATGTTGGATATTTTATATTTAGTAAATGTTATTCATGTAGAGATATAAACATCCGTCTCCGTTTAGGGATCTTTATTGAATGAATTTAAATATTAATTCTAACTTAAGGCTGACCTCTGCTTCGGCAGAGAAGTCAGCGCGAGAGCCGTACATAGTTTTGTATATAATATAATGAGAGCGAGAGTATACACATATGTACAGTAGATGGTCTAAGCGTGAGAACGCTGACGCGGCATCATTGTGCGCGTTGCATTCTTACGTGATCATGTTACCAGCACTGGGTGCTTGGCTTATTGTTTATGCAACGACAAAGTGTCGTTGCTTGATTTTATGTTTAGACAACAACAAAGTGTTGCTGTTTATTATATTGGAATATATATGGATATATGTGTATACTACAAAATACATTATTCACAATACTTTGCTCAATATTTCTGTCTTGTGAAATATGAAAGGCTCTTAAAATATCTTCTGAGAAACTCTCTTTATAAGTATTCCAAAGTTTAAGAGCATCTGAAATTTGACAAAATAATAACATTATTGCAAAAAGTTTTCTCAGTTTTGTAGGATTTTGACACATGACAGCTTCGGCTATAGTTGAATCCCAGTGCTTATCATCTTCTAGTAATCCTAGAGCTTTGCACCCCAATTGAAATGATGCGTATGCTATACCGTTAACGGGTTTTAAATTTAAAAATGAAGTTGGGCCCCTTACAAAATTTAATAAAAGTCTTAAATAAAAATATTCTGTATTATTGGGATGAATAGTGTAAACTCGTTCCAAAGCTGAATCTCTTTTAACTCCAGAAAAATTTGGCACATCATGCCCTCGTTTTCTTCTTTGAAATTCTTTATTGTTCCTTGTAAAATACGATGGATTTTTACAATATAGAAGCGTTCTTGCAAACTCATCACGTGTGCATAGCTCAAAGAAGGCTAGCAAAGTGGTTTTGGGTGTAGTGCTTAATCTGTCAAGTAATTGTTGCGGATTATTGGGGCTAAAATATATCCGTTGATCATTTTCTAAATGAACAGCTAAGTGTGTAATAGCCGGAAAACGTTCATGTATGGGAAATGCAAGGATTCTCCATGCCTCTTCTGAGCTACTTATATAACGGCCACTTTCGTACATATTAGTTTCATTACGTTGGTCTTCAAGAGTAAATGATGCTTGATCACTGCCCTTGTTAACATATTTACAAATTTATTGAATAGTTTTTACAGAACACAGTTGTAAGGCACAACCCAACGGATTTCTATGCAATTACCATTTATATTAATTGCATTACCACCATATTCTATCGCTCTTCTACGATAAAGAGGGTAGCTATCTTTTCCAGTCACAGTTTCTTTGAGTAATTGTCGGGGAAACCTTTTGGTAACTTTTCCATTTTTCATGCATGGCGATTTATTATTAAATGCACCGCAAGGACCATGAATCATATTTGACTTAACAATGTTAAATAACAAATCCACATCCACATCTGCGTTTGGTATTTCGGCACAGATAATTTTATCGATTTTATCTGGTCTTATTTTATTTTCTAACCAAAGTAGAATATGTAGATGAGGTAAACCCCGCTTTTGCCATTCCACAGAGTACATGAAACATTGCACGCTTCCAAACAAAGAACCTTTTGTCAATAGTGACATTAAAGCTTTAACTTTTAAATGCAAATCTCGAGCTATAATACCGTGTCATTTACAGCAAAAATTGCTGCTGCTTCTTGAAGCTCACATGCAGTAGTATCGCTACCTTCTTCGCACGCACTGAATCAACGGAAAACATATCAAAGAGGCTGCAGTTAAGTGAATTGCATATTTCCTTTAGCTTTAATTTAGTGTGTGCGGAGGAGGTAACTTTATGATTGACATGCGGAGCGCGCACATAAAATAGAGAGTGAACGTAAATGAGCAACAACAAATGAGCATGATCGGAGCGAGATTTCAAATTATCTGATTATCATAAGAGCAACACACGCGCTTATGTGAACGCCCTTTGCTTATTCGAAATTGTATATCAATAATATATCAATAATGTTAGTGTGTGACGTTTTGTCCAAGTTATATAAGCAGCAAGTAGGCGAATCCACCCCCATAACATATTCTGGTGTGGGAAATTTTTCTGAACGCACCAAGTTTAGTTTTGTTGTTGTTGTTTTATAAAATCAATGACACCAACAAAAAGTAGCAGTGCGGGCCCAACAACAACACTTACAACAACAACAAACGCTACTTGGGTCGTAAATCAATTGTCAAAGGCACAAAAATTTGAAAAAAAAAAATGTGCACTGGGCGAAGTGATGTACATAAAATTATGAAAATTATTTTCAAGCGCATTGTTCACTTAATTGTGTATGCACTTATTCATTAAGAAGCGGTAATCCGTTTCAATTTTGCAAGTGTAAGAACCTTTTTTTTATGACTTTGCTTGTGCGGCGCGAAGGCGTCACTGCGCATTTGTTTTGTTTTTGTATTCTCGCTCCCGATCAAACCCTCAGCCCTCAGCTCCCTTTTATATATGTATATAGACTAGTAAGTAGCCCGCTAACTTCGCTGCGCGGTGCAAATACATATAAACTTTTTGGTGAACTGACTCTTGAGCAGGCTACATAAAATTGGCCATGAGAAAAATAATCGTGTCTTAAGTCTAGTCCGTCTTATTTAAGAGTTTGTCCCTGTGATTTATTAATTGTTAAAGCGAAGCAAACTATTAAAGGAAATTGCAGTCTTTTAAATTGAATTGGCAATTCACAATCAGAAGGTATTAATGGAATTCTCGGTATAAAAACCGTTTCCCCTATACCATTGCCAGTAAAGACCATTGCTTCGACAACATTCTTATGAAGGACTTTAACTTGAAATCTTGTACCATTGCACAGTTTTGGCGGCTTCAAGTTGCGAATCAACATTACAGGTGAACCAATCTTTAAAGTTAATTTATGTTGAGGCAGGCCAGCCGGATTTAATGAATTAAAAAAACTCGACGGGGTAATGAACTGCATCTTCGATTTCAGTCACAGAATCAATAGATTTATATGTCATTTCTTCATTTTGAAATGATTTTATTAAAAACTCGTTTATTTCCAATACATTGTCATTTCTCGCAGTCAAAATAGCACGTTTTGAAAACCATTCGATTGATTTTTGAGAGATATTTGTAATATCCGGAAATATTTTTAGAGTTAGCTCTTCAATACTTTTCACAACATGACACAAAGTTGATGGTAAAGTTATTTTGCCATCATGGGTTGGAAATAATCCATTTCCATTTTTAAGAAGCATTTCTGCCAATTCACCAGCTATGCTATCACCTTTTAAGTGCACTCGCATATTTTGCGTTAATGCAATTTTCTTAATTTTAGGCCAAATAATTGAAGACTTTAAGCATGCATTTATTTCATCTGCTCTTGTTCCTCTAAGGATCACTGGAAGAGTTTGTCGAAAATCACCAGCTAAGAGAACAATTATGCCACCCATTAGGTATTCACTATCTCGAATGTGTTTCAAAGATCGATCTACAGCTTCAAAAGCACCTTTATGGCCCATAGTACACTCATCCCAAACAATAAACTTGCAATCTTTGAGCACAGCAGCCATATTAGATTGTTTTGAAATTGAGCAATGTGGTGCTTCTAAATGAAACAAATTAAATGGAATCTTTAGAGTAGAATGCGCTGTGCGACCACCATTTAGTTAAGTGGCTGCGATACCGGAAGAAGCAACGGCCAATGCAATTTTTTTACTTTGCCCTACCTTTGCCAATAGTAAATTTAAAAGATACGTTTTACCTGTTCCACCAGGTGCATCTAAAAAATAGATTTCTCCCTTTTCTGCTTCAACGCTATGTAGTATCTTTTCGTATACTTGTTTTTGCTCAGCAGTAAGGAGTAGCTCATTATTAACAACAAAACTATCGCAATTTTCATAATTTATTTCTCTATGATATTCAATATTTGGAACAATTTCCTCGGATCTAATTGGTAGTGGAAGTCCATAATAAGTCATGTTTTGACCACCAATAGACAGTACAATACCTTCAATGTAAATAAGACAGTTATTTAATACATTATTCACAATACTTTCATCAATATTTCTGTCTTGTGAAAAATGAAAGGCTCTTAAAATATCTTCTGAGAAACTTTCTTTATAAGTATTCCAAAGTTTAAGAGCATCTGAAATTTGACAAAATACTAACATTATTGCAAAAAGTTTTCTCAGTTTTGTAGGATTTTGACACATGACAGCTTCGGCTATAGTTAAATCCCAGTGCTTATCATCTTCTAGTAATCCTAGAGCTTTACACCCCAATTGAAATGATGCGTATGCTATACCATTAACGGGTTTTAAATTTAAAAATAAAGTTGGGCCCCTTACAAAATTTAATAAAAGTCTTAAATAAAAATATTCTGTATTATTGGGATGAATAGTGTAAACTCTTTCCAAAGCTGAATCTCTTTAAACTCCAGGAAAATTTGGCACATCATGCCCTCGTTTTCTTCTTTGAAATTCTTTATTGTTTCTTGTAAAATGCGATGGAACTTCACCTAATAGAAACGTTCTTGCAAACTCATCACGTGTGCATAGCTCATAGAAGGCTAGCAAAGTGGTTTTGGGTGTAGTGCTTAATCTGTCAAGTAATTGTTGCGGATTATTGGGGTTTAAATATATCCGTTGATCATTTTCTAAATGAACAGCTAAGTGTGTAATAGCCGGAAATCGTTAATGTATGGAAAATGCAAGGATTCTCCATGCCTCTTCTGAGCTACTTACATAACGGCCACTTTCGTACATATTAATTTCATTACGTTGGTCTTCAAGAGTAAATGATGCTTGATCACTGCCCTTGTTAACATATTTACAAATGTATTAATAGACTTACAGAACTACAATACTAACATTTATGTGAGCTTCAAATGTTCTCAACAGTACACAGTTGTAAGGAACAACCCAACGATTATCTATGCAATTACCATTTATATTAATTGCATTACCACCATCTTCTATCGCTCTTCTACGATAAAGAGGGTAGCTATCTTTTCCAGTCACAGTTTCTTTGAGTAATTGTCAAGGAAACCTTTCGGTACATTTTCCATTTTTCATGCATGGCGATTTATTATTAAATGCACCGCAAGGACCATGAATCATATTTGACTTAACGATGTTAAATAACAAAGGATCCTCATCTGCGTTTGGTATTTCGGCAAATATAATGTTTATATCTATACAATTATTTATTGCATTACCACCATCTTTTATCGCTCTTCTACGATATAGAGCGTAACTATCTTTTCCAGTCACAGCTTCTTTAAGTTATTGTCGAGGAAACCTTTCGGTACAATTTCAATTTTTCATGCATGGCGATTTATTAGTAAATGCACCGGGAGGACCATGAATCATATATGACTTAACAATGTTAAATAACAAAGGATCCTCATCTGCGTTAGGTATTTCGGCACAGGTAATGTTCAAGCATGAACATACTTACATAATAACAAGATAAGATAGCAATCATGCCTTGTGGTCAAACAAAAGCACCTCCTACGGATTAAGGCAAAAGAAAAAACAAAACAAACAAGATGCTGTCAGCACAAACTCTGGAACTATTGAAAAAGCTAGTGGAGTTATTTGAAAAAGTCCGGCGAGCAATAGCGCAGAAGGAAGCATTGTCAGTTTTGGAAAATTTGGCAACAGAATTTACTGCCAACCACAAAACACTGATGCATTTTGGAGTCGTCGACCATCAATATTTTAAAGAAAAAATATATGATGGCACCATGGCAAACATCATGACCTATAAAGAGTCACTGATGAAGGTCGAAGTTGCCGACCATGCCAAAGCAAACGATCAACCTAAGTCATCAAAAATTACTGTCAAGGAAATGCAACCAGAAACTTCTAAGCGAAAAAATATTCATCAGGCAGAAATGATTTCTCTCTCAAAAGAGTACAGAAGGTAAGGCAGCACATTAATACAGTGCATTAGTACAGCTTGCCTAGAAATCAGCAACCAGGAATATATAAATGATCTTAGGAGCAAACTTAACTTCTTTTGGAACAAGGTTCAGTCAACCCTTACCGAATTAGAGGAACGCTGTGAAAATTTTGCATTTGATATCGAAAAGATCGATGATCTAGAGTGCAGTGTAGACGTTCTTTCAAAAAAATTGAACAAAAGAATAAGTGACATACACCGAATCAAAAAACAAGTTCCAGAGCTACCAAAAGTGGATCATCCTCACTTCAATGGAAGTCCCAAAGATTGGCTTACATTCTTCGAGCTGTTCTTAGAGGTAATTCACAATAGGAAAGACATCAGCGATACAAGGAAGCTGAACTACCTAAAATATTTCCTCAAGGGAGAAGCTTAAATGGTCGTCGGCCATTTATTAAATAGGATCAGCAGCTAGATACAATGCGGCTTGGGAGCTTATATGCAAGCGCTACAAAAATACGCGCAAAATATTTGCTAACCAGCTGCTGGACTTGGAACTGCTGAAAAACAATGATGAAGGCAGTATCCGTAAGTTCTTGGACACAGCTACTGAGTGCATCTACATCATTAAGGAAAAAGGTCAAATTTCAAGTGATGCTGATGTTTTAATCGCTCAAATTCTTCTGCGACGATTTTCCACAGAATTCCTACAACTTTACGAGCAACATGTAAAGAAGGCGAGGGAAATTCAGTCCTTGTCCGATGTGCTGGAGTTTATTGAGTAACTACATAACTCAATAGACTCAGTACAAAAACATGCCATTCAGTCAGAAGCCATGAAAACGAGCAACAAAAATTCCATTATTGCCAACTTGATGGTCATGAAATAACGAGATGCCAGAAGTTTAGAGCCGAGCCAATAAAAAAGCGCAAGGAACTTGTGACCAAAAGCTCATTATGCTTAAAATGCTTGGGCACACATAGCATCAAAGATTGCAGAAAGGATTGGAAATACAATCGATGCTCAAAAGCTCACAATAATTTGCTCCATAAGGATTTATTTATTTCAAGGAGTTTCACAAGCCGTGGAAATATTGAAAAACAGCGTTTGCTTAATGATTAAGCCGTCACCATGACGGTCAGCGGTGAGCAGCTCCCAACCTACATCACCAGGAGCTAGAGCGGCGGATGAGTGATGGTGACATCAAACGTCACCGTCACTGGGCTAGCCCAGATAAACCTCCATCGGGCTAAGGCAGCCTCTGCTGTCTTGGCCAGGATGTTTATCACCCAACATATTGGGCTAGCCCTGGTACAGGAGCCATGGATAAACAATGGTATAAAAGGCCTGTACACCGCTGACTCAAAGGTAATCTGGGATCAAAGAGATCCTACACCTAGAGCATGCATTATGGTAAGGAAATGTATTAATTTTACTATTCTTTCAGAATTCCTCACTAGGGACTGCGTACCTATTGCCGTCAGGGCAATTGGAAACGCCCCCCCTATTGTGGTGGCATCTGCCTATTTTGCTGGTGATGTGGACTGCCCGCCACCGGAAATAGAAAAACTGATGGACCACTGCAGGAGAGAGAAGCTGCCGGTTATAATCGGCTGCGATGCCAATGCGCACCACTCCATATGGGGCAGCACGGACATCAACAAAAGGGGTGAGTGTCTTACCAACTTTATATTCAAGTATAACTTAGAAATTGGTAATGTCGGATCGACACCGACATTTGTAACTAGAGTTAGAGAAGAGGTATTAGACATTACTCTGATAAGTCGGTCTCTTAGGCCATATTTCAGAGAATGGCATGTCTCTTCAGAAGAATCCATGTCCGATCACAGGATTATCCTATTCAAACTTAAGGTTAATATGGATTGTAGTATACCAACTCGTAACCCCAGGAAAACGAACTGGGAAAAATTTAGGTCTACCCTAGAACTTAACCTAGCCACTGAAAACTCTGGAATACCCAGATGCACGAGTGAGCTAGAAAGAGTTGTTAGAAATCTAAATAGTAGCATTAAAAATGCATATGAAGAAAGCTGCCAACTAGGGAAAACGCGGAAAGAAAAAGATGCCCCATGGTGGAATGACGGTCTTGAGAGACTGCGTATCACCACACGTCACCTCTTCAATAAAGCCAAGAGAGACGGGTCATGGGATACATACCGCGAAAGCCTCACCTCCTACAGCAAGGAGATTAGGAAGGCCAAGCGCAGGAACTATAGGGACTTCTGCGAAAGCATAACAAGCACGAGTGAAGGTGCCCGGCTCCATAGAGCATTATCAAAGCGGGCGCCGGAGGCTAATTTAGCCCTGAAGCGTAAAGACAATACATATACGAGCACCAATATGCAAAGGTTAGAGCTTCTGTTTGAGACGCACTTCCCAGGAAGTATCCCCTGGGAACCGTGCGAATCGCTTGAAACAGGAGGTCAACACAGACCAACGGCCATTGACTGGGCATGTGCCAAGTCGGTGGTCACAGTGGAGAAAATAAAATGGGCAATTGGAACCTTCCAGCCTTACAAATCTCCTGGTTTAGATTGCATATCACCGGTATTCCTTCAGCAGGGACAGGGAATACTCCTACCCACTCTACGAAAAATCCTGGTCAGTAGCCTAGCACTTGGTCATATACCAAGCACTTGGAGTAGAGCTAGGGTGGTCTTCATCCCCAAAGTAGGGAAGACAGATACCACCAACCCAAAGTCCTTCAGACCCATCAGCTTAACATCGTTTTTGTTGAAAACGTTGGAAAAGCTGGTGGATTATAACATAAGGAGTACTCTGCTCACACAGAGTCCACTGCAGGCAACGCAGCACGCATACAGAACAGGCAGGTCTACGGACACTGCCCTGTATGAGCTGCACCGTACTCTGCGGGCGGCAGTAGTAAACAAAGAAGTAGCAGTTTGTGCATTTTTAGACATTGAAGGTGCCTTCGACAACACATCACATGATGCTGTCAAGGCTACCTTGAATAGAAGAGGGCTGGATAGTACAACTAGTAGATGGATTTCATCCCTATTAGGGTCCAGACAGGCTACGGCATCTATACAAGATAGTACCGTAACAGTAACAACCACAAGGGGCTGTCCTCAAGGGGGGGTTTTATCACCCCTCTTATGGAGTATACTAGTAGACGAACTGTTAAGTAGACTTGCGAACAGGGGTATTCAATGTCAAGGCTATGCAGATGACATTGTGATAATAGCTCGGGGCAAGTATGAAGAAACTCTTTGTGATAATGTTCAACTGGGACTTAGGATTACGCATAATTGGTGTAGGGAGGTTGGTCTCAACTTAAACCCTACTAAGACAATCATCGTTCCTTTCACCAGAAGATACAAGCTACAAAGGATGAGGGAGATTAGGCTCGCGGGGAGTCCAATAGAAACAAGCAAGGAAGTTAAGTACCTTGGGGTCACTTTTGACAGTAATTTAAACTTTGGCACCCATGTTCAGAATACGATCGCAAAGTGCTGCAGAGCGCTGTATACGTGTCGTAGCATAGCCGGGAAGTCATGGGGAACATCACCAAAGATAATAAGATGGCTATACCTTATGGTAGTAAGGCCCATGCTCACGTATGGAGTGATTGCATGGGGGGATAAGGCACAGCAAATCACTGTGCAGAAGCAGCTTCAAAAGCTACAAAGAATGGCATGTGTAGGAATCACGGGAGCGATGAGGACCTGTCCCACATCAGCGCTTGAGGTTCTATTGGAGATAACGCCACTCCATCACACAATTAGGCTGCAACAAAAGGCAACCCTCTTAAGAATGTCCGTTGAAGAAGTTGGGAGAGGACACATTCTTAGTCGAGTAGAGGCAGATATTCTATCGGGTGAACTTCCCCTACTGGCACAGCCAAGGGACGAAATGAAAGTCGAACACATGTTCGGCCAAAAGTTTCAAGTTCACCTCTGTAATAAAAAGGAGTGGACATCTCTGGAAGAGGTCCACAACATGAAGCCACACACCATAAAATGGTACACCGATGGATCCCTAACGCAACAAGGCTCCGGTCTTGGTGTGGTAGGCCCTCGGCTAATGTACCATGAGCCCCTAGGTATGCACACCAGCATATTCCAAGCTGAGGTATGTGCAATCGGGAGGTGTGTAGACTTTAATCTAAAGCGTAACTATCGGAATAGGGATATAGCCATTCTATCCGATAGTCAAGCAGCAATAATGGCACTTAGTAAGACCGAAATTAGGTCAAAAGTTGTTCGTGAGGTACGAACCAAGCTAGACACTCTGGGATCACAAAATAGGCTTGCCCTAAGATGGGTCCCGGGACATGTCGAAATAGCGGGGAACGAAGAGGCAGACAAGCAAGCAAGACTGGGGGCAGCGACACCCCTAATAGGACCCGAGCCGTACTGTGGTATAGGAAGAAGCACAATACGGCAAGAACTTAGGAATGAAGAGAGACTTCTGCGAAGAACGTGCTGGGCAAGGACACCAGGACTCAGACAAGCAAAGATTCTCTTGGGTAGCTATAACCTTAAACGGTTTAAGCAAGTAATATCAATGGGTAAAATAGACTCAGGATACTCACCGGTCTCTTGACAGGACATTGTAGACTACGAGGTCACTTGGCAAAGCTAGGTATAGTCAGCAGCGAGATTTGCAGATTCTGCGAAATGGAAGGAGAATCCTCCTTGCACATTATATCAGAATGCGTAGCCTTAGCAAGGAAAAGAAGTAGTTTTCTAGGAAAACATATTGTAGAATTTAGCGATTTAGAAACCATCGACCCAACAAAGGTACTTGCTTTTATGCAACACCTGGGCCTGATGGAAGAGCTATAGGCCAAGAAGGGGGCACAATAGATCTATTTGGTCGCAGTGTATTTACCCCCAATATAATAATAATAATAATGATTAAGCCCAGGTTTAATAGCAAGTTCATTACGAAAACACAGGCGCTTGTGATGCCAAAACTACAAAGAGCTGCGAGCTAGGATGGGCTGCGAGCTAGGAGACCCACACTTCAATGAGCCCAGCCGAATTGATGTCACAATCGGCGTTGACTTACTTCCTTTTATTAGGTTAGGACAAGTCAAGAACATCAATGAAACTCTGGGTCAAAAAACCCAACTTGGATGGATTGTCTCCGGCAACATAGCTAGATCGTCCAGCAATAAAGTGATCAGTGCATCAACAACAATTTGCCTGGACGATCTGGAGCGCTTCTGGGAGCTTGAAAGCGACTCCAGCGACTCGGAAGACAACACTGTTTGTGAAAAGGTGTTCCGAGAAAAAACTACGCAGGATTAAAATGGACGGCTGGTAGTCTCAATACCATTCCGTAAAAACTTTGAGTTAGGCAACTCTCGGAAACAAGCAATGGCACGACTACTGCGAATGGAAATCAAGTTCAAGAAACACTCACATATATTCAATGAATACAAAACGTTCATGAGGGAATATTTGAAACTGGGTCACATGGAACCGGTGGACACAATCGGCCAAGGCAAATATTATATGTCACACCAAGCAGTGATCAGGCCAAACAGTTTTACTACTAAACTAAGAGTAGTGTTTGACGCATCGGCACAAACGTCCAACGGGCTTAGTCTCAATGACGTGATGTTAGTTGCTCCCAAAATACAAAAGGAAATATTTGATATACTAATCAAATGGTGACAATGGAATTTCGTAATGACAGCTGGCATTGAAAAGATGTACCGTCAAATTAAAGTCACCAAAGACGATCAGGAATATCAATATATCCTCTGGAGAGACGATCAAAAGTTGCCAATTAAGGAGTTAAAGCTAACTACGGTAACGTACGGGACTTCAGCTGCGCCATTTTTAGCAGTCCGCTGTCTACAGAATCTAGCAAGTCAGCACTGCCAAGGGAACACCAAACTGATGACAGCAATAAAGGAAGACTTTTACATGGATGATCTAATCACTGGTGGCGACTCAATTGACGACTGCATCAAAACACAAACGGATACTAGAAGCGTCTTGGAAAAGACTGGCATGCATTTGAGAAAATGGGAGGAGACAACCGAAAAAATAATAATAATAAACAATGACGAGTCGGTAAAAACTCTCGGTCTGCAATGGGATCCCAAAAAGGATGTATTTACATTTTTCGTCGACTGTCCAAAATTAGTGCGCATTACAAAGCGCCTTATTTTATCTCAATAAACACGAATCTTCGATCCACTGGGATGGCTTACACCAGCTACACTGCAGGGAAAATGCTTTATTCAGGAGCTATGGAAATTGCCACTTACTTGGGACGCCGAGCTGAGCCCAGTCTTGCCAATTATTGGCAAAAATATGCGAGTGCATTGCTGGAAAAAATTATAATACCGCGCTGGTCTGGAAAATCGAGCACTGAGGTTACGGAGCTCCATGGATTTTGCGATGAATCAGAAAAAGCGTATGCAGCAGTGGTGTATACCAAAATTGGAAATAAAATCACTTTGCTGACAGCAAAGAGCAAGGTAAATCCAATAAAAAAAAAAAAGAAATAAAAAAAACAATCCCTAAGCTAGAGCTATGTGCAGCTCACTTATTAGCCAAACTATTAGCTAAAGTCCAAGCAATAGTAGGAAATCACACCAAAACGCAAGCATGGAGTGATTCACAGATTACGCTAGCTTGGATAAAGAACAAGCGCAGCAAAGATAAATTCGTCAAAACCAGAGTAGATGAAATAAACCAAAAATTGCTTCATGATGAATGGAGTTACGTTAAATCAGCAGACAACCCAGCAGATGTCACCTCAAGAGGAATTTCACCAGACCAATTTAAAGCATGCGACATATGGTGGAAAGGACCCGAGTGGCTGACGAGACCGTCAAATCAGTGGCCACAATTTCAAGAACCTGAGTCATTTGTAGTAGTAACTCTAAGAAAAAGAGAAAACTGCCTCATCCCACTATTGACAAAATTTTTGTCGCTTAACAAGCTAAAAAGCGTAATGGCCTATGTATTACGCTTTATAACAAAACTACGAGGGAAGCAACAGCAGTCGACCTACCTCACCGTTGACAATTTAAAGAAAGCCAAAAAAGCCGTTGTAAAATTACAACAACACAGCTTGATTTTGGGCAAGAAATTAATTTGCTGACAGCTGGAAAATCTCTAGAAACAAAGAGTAAATTGCAGCCGCTCAACCCTTTTCTGGATGGAGATGGAGTATTACGTGTGGGAGGCCGTCTTCAAAATGCAATGGTGCCATATGACGTGAAGCACCCAATTATAGTTGGAAAATCAAACTTGGCTTTTCTAATCATACACAACGCTCATAAGGAAACTTTACATGGCGGAATGAAGCTGATGAGGAACATAATTCAACGAGAATTCTGGATCTTTGGTCTTCGGAATTCTTAAAAAAAAATATGTACGCCAATGTGTTACCTGCATTAGGTATAGACAGGAAAAGGCCAGTCAACTGATGGGCAATTTGCCTGTGTATCGAGTAACAGGTGATTACCCGTTCCAAAATACTGGCATCGACTACGCTGGACCTTTCCAAATTCGCTGTTCAAAAGGAAGAGGTCAAAAATCATATAAAGGGTACACATGCTTATTTGTATGCATGGCCACGAAAGCAATACACCTGGAAACCGTCAGCGACTTATCATCAGACAAGTTTTTAGTGGCTCTGCGTCGATTTTTTGCCAAACGCGGCAAAAGTGAATATCTGTATTCAGACAACGGCTCAAACTTTGTGGGTGCAGCTAGAATACTTGACAAGGATCTGGTCACCGCTTTAAAAGACCCCACATTTATTTATTTATTATTTATTTATTTATTTATTTATTTATTTATTGTCAGCTAAGAGCAGCTGACATTAAAATGAAATCAAATTTAATTTAAATTCAAAAATAGTTAAAATAATTAAATTAAGTAAAATATAGAATAATATATACATCTGAAAATATAATTAAAAGTTAACGTTAAGGCTCTGGGAAATTCAATACAAAATTGAGTAGTTCAACATTTGTTGCGAGGATTGGGAAAAACCCAGAAAAACCCAATCAGACCAGCGTTAGATTAGTAGTTAATGGTTACGATTATATAAAGCAAAGAGGATCGATCTTTTTAGTACTGGAATTGAGGCCTCCAATGAGACAAGAGAATAAAGTATGTTATAGTCAGAACATATAACACGAAATGGTTCATGAATTAGATAGTTGCTGAAGCAACGATCAAGGCTAAGGGGAAAAAAGTTACGTGAAGATCTAATTGGGACATTAAATTTAATTCGACTCAAAAGAACTGATGAGTCGATTTCACCATTAAGTAGGTTAGTAATAAATAATACTCCATGCATAGTTCTACTGTTTAACAGGGAGGGAAGATTTATTAAAAGGAGTCTACTAGAATACGGGGGTAAGTCAACTACAGGAACCCAGTTAAAACTTCTAAGGGAAAATAGGAGAAATTTCTTCTGCACAGATTCAATTCTATCCTGGTTAATCGTGTATTGTGGGGACCACACACAAGATCCATACTCCAGGATGGGACGTACTAGGGCTGCATAAAGCGTTTTAGTGGTGTAGGGATCATTTAACTCTTTCGACCACCGCTTGATGAAGCCAAGGACATTAATGGCCTTATTGACCATATATATGAGCGTCAAACTTTAATTTAGGATCAAGAATAATGCCTAAATCTTTAATTTCAAACACGCGGTCAAGTGGTGAAGCATCAAGAAAGTAGTGAGAAGTACGAGGGGTACTTCTACAAAAAGACATGACTTTACATTTGGAACAATTTTAATTCAGTAAGTTAAAACGACACCGGGCCGACAATGCACCCAAATCCGACTGTATCAACTTACACAGGGAAGCGTCATTATATGTGAAACATAGCTTCACATCATCAGCAAACATATATACATAGGAGTTAGTAATAACAGCTGGAAGATCGTTCATAAACAGATTAATAAGCAAAGGTCCAAGGTGACTACCCTGGGGAACACCAGAGGTAACAAAAATTGTTTTGGATACAGACGATTTAAAAACAACTTTTTGTGTTCGGCCACACAAATACTCCGAAAGCCACAATAAAAGTTTTGATTGAAATCCAATAATATTTAATTTGTGAAGCAACAGAGAATGACTTACAGAATCAAATGCCTTACTAAAATCGGTGTAAACAACGTCAGTTTGCATTTTTTCCTGAAACCCTTTGATAACAAGCGAAGTGAATTCAAGAAGGTTAGTGGTAGTCGATCTACGCCTAACAAAACCGTGTTGATAAGGCGATATAATTGAACTACATCCGTGTTGCAGTTGAGAACATATAATTTTCTCAAATACTTTTGGTAAGGCAGACAACTTGGATATACCCCTATATTTTTTAACGTTTGATTTTGAAGAATTTTTATGAAGTGGAATTATAAAGGATTCCTTCCATATATCAGGGAACACAGTTGAATCAACAGACAAGTTAAATAATTTATTTAATGGCGCACAAAGAGAATCCGCGCAGTATCTAAGAATACAACCTGGCACTGGTCCATCAATACCAGGCAAGTAACCAGGTTTAATAGAGTTAAGTTCACTCAGGAGCGTAGACTCAGTAATTACTGGAACATATATGCAATTTGACGTTTGAATTTGAAAAGGATAGGAATTACTACTACTATATAGTACTATTCTACTACTGTACTGATTGAAAATACTCAGCAAATAAATCAGCTACTGCCTGATCAGAACTTGCTTACGTATCATCTAGGTATACTGAGGATGGCAAGTACGAAGACTTTCGTTTAGAGTTAACAAATTTATAAAACTGTTTAGGGTCACGTGAAAAGTTAAGTCTACAACGATTAAGATAATTATTATAGCAAGATGTGTTAACAGAAAGAAAACTAGATTTTGCTTCTTAATACGAAGATATATCTAAGGTAGTTCCCGATTTTTTAAATTTTTTATATGATCTTGTTTTTGCATATTTCAATTGCGATAGTTCCCTCATAAACCAAGGTGGTTTATTATCACTTGAAGAACAAGTGAGGGGAACACAAATATCTAAAAGCGAATTAAAGGTCCTATAAAATATGGCAATAGCAGTTTTTATATCAGTACAATAATAAAGCCGAGACCAATTAGTATGCTGAAGATGATAATTTAATTGAGTAAAGTTAGTTTTACGAAAGCAACGTGTTTTTAAAGTATTATTAGATACTGAACTAGAGTTAAGAGTTTCGATGGATAGTTCTAAGGTTGGATGGTAGGTATCTTCCGGAAGCACTAGAGGGGAAATTGTACTAGCATTACTGCAATCTGATTCCGAAACAAAGTCCAACATTCTACCACTACAGTTATGCACCCTGCTAACTTGCGATAGGCCTAACTTCAGTAGGCCATCGATAAAATCATCAGAAGTGACTGGTAATACCGCCGAAGATGTGTCATTCACAGACCATACAACATGTGGCAGATTAAAATCACCAACCACTATCAGATTATCCATATCTGTCAAAAATGACGAAACAAGTTGCAGGGCACTCAGAAGGGATGAGTAAATGTTAATATCAGAATGAGGAGGAATATAAGAGCAAGTAACATAAAGTGAACGGCCGTTTAGTAATATTTTAACACATAAAAACTCTAAGTCCGGAAGATCATGAGGATGAATCTGTTCATAGGAAATACAAGAGTCAACAGGAATGAGAACACCACCCCCCTTGCGGGAAGTGCGATCGCATCTGTACAAGTTATATTTAGAAGGAAAAATTTAATAATCAGAAATATCAGGTTTTAACCAGGTTTCAGTGAGTGCAACTATTTGAGAATCAAAAAATAAGCTGTTAATATATATAATTTAGCCAGTTTAGTGTTAAGGCCTGTAACATTTTGATAGGCCAAGCTAATTACTTCAGTTAGTTTTTTGCCGCCGAGGTGGAGGCAACAGGATGGCTAGCAGGCGGTGTACTATTGATCCTTATACAATTATTATTGTTAATTCGCCTATTCGTATACTCCTTAACGACAAGCTGCGGCGGAAAAAAATTTTCCGAGCAAATTGTCGAAAAAAGTTCGGGATGTACACCCAACTTGAAAGAAGATATACTTCGGGCATGTTTAAATTTAAACTTCCCAACAATAATAAGAGGAGAATCAATTTTATTTCTAACATAAGCTGAAACATCATCCGATGATGTATCGGATACCAGCCTGGACACAAATATAAATTTGTTAAATGGCACAACAACAAGAGGCTTGGGAGCCCCAGTTGTACCTGCATTGGGATCAGTAGGCGCACAGGCAGTTGAACCGATTTCATGCACAGGATCAGAAGAAAGGTTATTAGTAATGGTTCTTGCCGGCGAATTAAATAATATTAATGAGCTGGCCGTAGTTTGATTAATGCTGGGCACCAGAAAGGGCTTTGTGGGGATGATAGGTGGGACAATAGGCGGATTAGGACCCGAAGTCTTTTTACGCTTCGGAGATTCAGTCGTAACCTTGCCATTTTTGAAATTAGACTCAAGCTCTGTAATGGAGTTTTGCAGTGCATTAAATGCACTATGCATAGCTTAGAAGCCTAAATGAGTCTGTCTCATGAATTTTGAAGACTCTTTAAGCACCTCCCTACAGGGCTCACAATACCATTTAAGGCCTGTGTCTGCAATCAAGCAGTCCCTGGTTTTGGCAGTAAAGCCAACACATTTCATGTGGATCATGTTGTCGCACAATTCACACAGAATAAAATCTTGATTGGTTGTACCAACCAATTTGCAATTTTTGCTGCAGCAAACAAGCATTATGAAATATGTAAATAAATTTACTAAAGAAATCGATATGCTACAGCAAAACAAAGTCAAACCCCAGGTTTTGTTTATTTGGTTGTTGGTTTGTTTTATTAAAACAAGAAAACACGCACCCGGGTAAATGGCCTATGGGAAAAATAACTAAAACTACTAAAGGACAAGATGATAAAGTTTGACTAGTGACTGTGAAAACAAGCACGGGTGAAGTAAAAAGATCAATAAATAAGATCTGTCTACTACCAACTCAAGACAAAGATGAGCAAGCCGACAACTCCGGAAAGCTGATCAAGACAAGAGCAGCTTTAATAACACCGGTAAAAGCAACGATTGTAGCCTGCCAATGATTCTACAGATAGCAGAAACTTCTACGATACCTGCCGCAAATACAAGCGGCTGAGAATCCAGGACATGGATCAGCCAACACCAATGCTAATGGACAAACTTGGAAAAGTGGAAGTCGTCTCGTCAAGCTGGCAATTGTTGTTTTACTACAACATGCAAGCATATTTCGAAGTCTTAAAACAAGCTAATGAGGTCATGAGGAAAACGGACGCCATGTGCGAGAAATTGGGTGAATTTAAAGAAAACTTTATAACAGTGAGCCGCACCGTCAAGTTGAAAATAAACAATATACAGAGGAAAAATAAAATCATCACTCAAGAATCGGAAAGGAAAAAAAGGCTTATAATGTTTTTCGACATTGAAACAATTAATTATTATTATTATTATATTGGGGGTAAATACACTGCGACCAAATATATCTATTGTGCCCCCTTCTTGGCCTATAGCTCTTCCATCAGGCCCAGGTGTTGCATAAAAGCAAGTACCTTTGTTGGGTCGATGGTTTCTAAATCGCTAAGTTGCACAATATGTTTTCCTAGAAAACTACTTCTTTTCCTTACTAAGGCTACGCATTCTGCTATGATGTGCAAGGATGATTCTTCTTCCATTTCGCAGAATCTGCAAATCTCGCTGCTGACTATACCTAGCTTTGCCAAGTGACCTCGTAGTCTACAATGTCCTGTCAAGAGACCGGTGAGTATCCTGAGTCTATTTTTACCCATTGATATTACTTGCTTAAACCGTTTAAGGTTATAGCTACCCAAGAGAATCTTTGCTTGTCTGAGTCCTGGTGTCCTTGCCCAGCTCGTTCTTCGGATAAGTCTCTCTTCATTCCTAAGCTCTTGCCGTATTGTGCTTCTTCCTATACCACAGTACGGCTCGGGTCCTATTAGGGGTATCGCTGCCCCCAGTCTTGCTTGCTTGTCTGCCTCTTCGTTCCCCGCTATTTCGACATGTCCCGGGACCCATCTTAGGGCAAGCCTATTTTGTGATCCCAGAGTGTCTAGCTTGGTTCGAACCTCACGAACTACCTTTGACCTGATTTCGGTCTTACTAAGTGCCATTATTGCTGCTTGACTATCGGATAGAATGGCTATATCCCTATTCCGATAGTTACGCTTTAGATTAAAGTCCACACACCTCCCGATTGCACACACCTCAGCTTGGAATATGTTGGTGTGCACACCTAGGGCTCGTGGTACATTAGCCGAGAGCCTACCACACCAAGACCGGAGCCTTGTTGCGTTAGGGATCCACCGGTGTACCATGTTGTGGTCACCTTGTGTGGCTTCATGTTGTGGACCTCTTCCAGAGATGTCCACTCCTTTTTGTTACAGAGGTGAACTTGAAACTTTTGACCGAACATGTGTTCGACTTTCATTTCGTCCCTTGGCTGTGCCAGTAGGGGAAGTTCACCCGATAGCATATCTGCCTCTACTCGACTAAGAATGTGTCCTCTCCCAACTCCTTCAACGGAAATTCTTATGAGGGTTGCCTTTTGTTGCAGCCTAATTGTGTGATGGAGTGGCGTTATCTCCAATAGAACCTCAAGAGCTGATGTGGGACAGGTCCTCATCGCTCCCGTGATTCATACACATGCCATTCATTGAAGCTTTTGAAGCTGCTTCTGCACAGTGATTTGCTGTGCCTTGTCCTCCCATGCAATCACTCCATACGTGAGCATGGGCCTTACTACCATGAGGTATAGCCATCTTATTATCTTTGGTGATGTTCCCCATGACTTCCCGGCTATGCTACGACACGTATACAGCGCTCTGCAGCACTTTGCGATCGTATTCTGAACATGGGTGCCAAAGTTTAATTTAGTGTCGAAATTGACCCCAAGGTACTTAACTTCCTTGCTTGTTTTTATTGGACTCCCCGCGAGCCTAATCTCCCTCATCCTTTGTAGCTTGTATCTTCTGGTGAAAGGAACGATGATTGTCTTAGTAGGGTTTAAGTTGAGACCAACCTCCCTACACCAATCATGCGTATTCCTAAGTCTCAGTTGAACATTATCACAATGAGTTTCTTCATACTTGCCCCGAGCTATTATCACAATGTCATCTGCATAGCCTTGACATTGAATACCCCTGTTCGCAAGTCTACTTAACAGTTCGTCTACTAGTATACTCCATAAGAGGGGTGATAAAACCCCCCTTGAGGACAGCCCCTTGTGGTTGTTACTGTTACGGTACTATCTTGTATAGATGCCGTAGCCTGTCTGGACCCTAGTAAGGATGAAATCCATCTACTAGTTGTACTATCCAGCCCTCTTCTATTCAAGGTAGCCTTGACAGCATCATGTGATGTGTTGTCGAAGGCACCTTCAATGTCTAAAAATGCACAAACTGCTACTTCTTTGTTTACTACTGCCGCCCGCAGAGTACGGTGCAGCTCATACAGGGCAGTGTCCGTAGACCTGCCTGTTCTGTATGCGTGCTGCGTTGCCTGCAGTGGACTCTGTGTGAGCAGAGTACTACTAATGTTAAAATCCACCAGCTTTTCCAACGTTTTCAACAAAAACGATGTTAAGCTGATGGGTCTGAAGGACTTTGGTTGGTATCTGTCTTCCCTACCTTGGGGATGAAGACCACCCTAGCTCTACTCCAAGTGCTTGGTATATGACTAAGTGCTAGGCTACTGACCAGGATTTTCCATAGAGTGGGTAGGAGTATTCCCTGTCCCTGCTGAAGGAAAACCGGTGATATGCAATCTAGACCTGAGATTTGTAAGGCTGGAAGGTTCCAATTGCCCATTTTATTTTCTCCACTGTGACCACCGACTTGGCACATGCCCAGTCAATGGCCGTTGGTCTGTGTTGACCTCCTGCTTCAAGCTATTCGCACGGTTGCCAGGGGATACTTCCTGGGGAGTGCGTCTCAAACAGAAGCTCTAACCTTTGCATATTGGTGCTCGTATATGTATTATCTTTACGCTTCAAAGCTAAATTAGCCTCCGGCGCCCGCTTTGATAATGCTCTATGGAGCCGGGCACCTTCACTCGTGCTTGTTATGCTTTCGCAGAAGTCCCTATAGTTCCTGCGCTTGGCCTTACTAATCTCCTTGCTGTAGGAGGTGAGGCTTTCGCGGTATGTATCCCATGACCCGTCCCTCTTAGCTTTATTGAAGAGGTGACGTGTGGTGATACGCAGTCTCTCAAGACCGTCATTCCACCATGGGGCATCTTTTTCTTTCCGCGTTTTCCCTAGTGGGCAGCTTTCTTCATATGCCTCTTTAATGCTACTATTTAGATTTCTAACAACTCTTTCTAGCTCACTCGTGCATCTGGGTATTCCAGAGTTTCCAGTGGCTAGGTTAAGTTCTTGGGTAGACCTAAATTCTTCCCAGTTCGTTTTCCTGGGGTTACGAGTTGGTATACTACTATCCGTATTAACCTTAAGTTTGAATAGGATAATCCTGTGATCGGACATGGATTCTTCTGAAGAGACATGCCATTCTCTGAAATGTGGCCTAAGATACCGACTAATCAGAGTAATGTCTAATACCTCTTCTCGAACTCTAGTTACAAATGTCGGTGTCGATCCGACATTAAAAATTTCTAAGTTATACTTGAATATAAAGTTGGTAAGACATTCACCCCTTTTGTTGATGTCCGTGCTGCCCCATATGGAGTGGTGCGCATTGGCATCGCAGCCGATTATAACCGGCAGCTTCTCTCTCCTGCAGTGGTCCATCAGCTTATCTATTTCCGGTGGCGGGCAGTCCACATCACCAGAAAATAGGCAGATGCCACCACAATAGGGGGGGGGGGGGGGGTTTGTTTCCAATTGCCCTGACGGCAATAGGTACGCAGTCCCTAGTGAGGAATTCTGAAAGAATAGCAAAATTAATACATTTCCTTACCATAATGCATGCTCTAGGTGTAGGATCTCTTTGATCCCAGATTACCTTTGAGTCAGCGGTGTACAGGCCTTTTATACCATTGTTTATCCATGGCTCCTGTACCAGGGCTAGCCCATGATGTTGGGTGATAAGCATCCTGGCCAAAACAGCAGAGGCTGTCTTAGCCCGATGGAGGTTTATCTGGGCTAGCCTAGTGACGGTAACGTTTGACGTCACCATCATTCATCCGCCGCTCCAGCTCCTGGTGATGCAGGTTGGGAGCTGCCCACATCACCGCTGCCCGTCATGGTGACTTCAGCTTCTGCCGTTTCAAGCTCCTCAGCGAGCTCTTGCGAGGACATCGGCACCTCATCATCCATCCCTTCCAGCTCTGCTGGACCGAGCGTCATCTCCGCCAGGTCCTCATCCTCGGCCAGATCCTGTGATAAATCAGAGACACCTGCCAGATGAGCACTCGGAACAGTGGCGGTGGGAGGTGTGGGGGCCGAGCCTGCAGCTCCCGGGACTGTCGTTTGGGCAGGGGTAGTCCTTGCGCCAACACTCTTCTTCTTCAGACCGCTTACGGGGATGGTCCCGTAGCGGAATGAAACTTGGTGGCCTCTCGCCACTATCGCGTTCTTGGATGTCTCATCGATGCCTATCACCGGTAGCGCACCTCCGCCTTCCGTCCTCCTTGACAACACCTTCCACGAGTCGGTCTCGATCTTGTTCTGGTTCCTCAGCAGAACCAACAAGGATTCGGTTGACCGATCCGCGCTTCTTGGGCAGAAGATGGTGATGTTGTGGGGTGATGGAATATCATCACCCACCTTGCAGTGCAGTGGAGCCCCTTTCCACGACTGTAGTCTTGGCGCCACGGTCCTCAGCCACTCCGCTGACTGATCTTCGGAACATTCAATGACCAGGTAGCCAACCCGGAAATGAATGCGCGCGAGCGCGACCGCGGTGTCCCATCCTGTGAGTATAACCTCATCCAGGATGGCCTCTTGCAATGCGGACAAGTCCCCATGGCTGAGCATTACCTGCGGGTATTCCACAGGTAACACGGCCACCTTGACTTTTTTTGCAAACGCTGCATACGATATGCGAGAGTCGGTGGACAATGGAGAGGAAGACCTCACTGCTGTTGCTACGGCGGATGCCGACGTGCTGGGACGCTCCTCTGGGCACGCCCTCTTGGGGGTGGCAGTGGGTGGCCTCAAATTACTGCTCAGGCGTTTGGGGGCTGGTCCCCGTACCTGGCTCGCCGAGTCTCTTCCAGCCGTTGCCATGCGCAGTGCCTCAGCAGGGGGTAGTCCCTGCTGAAGGTACCTGAGGTACCATTTGGTTTTTGAGCCGTTCAGCGTTTTTTGGTTTGGGTCATCCAAACCGCCCGGCTCTCCCAATTTTGGCAGCTGCGCTTTTGGCTGCTGGTGCTGCACGCCATGTCGCCTAACAGCGTTAAGCCTCGGTCGCATCGGCTGGGATGGTCCAGCCTTGCTTCCTCCTCCTGCAGCTGGGGTGACACGGTGACGTGGGGCTTCCCTCGTCATAGGTGCGCGCGCTGTATCTATTGCCGCATGCGGCCTTCTTGTCTGCTGCGCCTTGTTAGGGCGCCGTGGGGCTGGTCCCACATTGGAGGGCCGCTCCCCGTCAAGGAGGCGGTCCTCAAAGTGTCTCGCGACACTGGCAGCAAGGGTATCCTGTTGCACACCTAAATACTTTTTATTATTTTTAATTTCTCTCATTTTGTCCCACGAGTTGCAGAGAAATATGGGGTCCACCCAGGCAGAGATCCGCAGTAACCGGGTAAGGCTAATTTGAACAGGCGGTCGCCATCTGCCTAAGCTCACCGTTAGCGACTGGGCTAGTTTTTAATCCGGGCCCCCGGCCAGGTTGACTTTCGGCACGGTTCGAATGACACCTTAGTCCAGCCCGGAGTGAGATGTTGGGGAAGGGATGAAGAAGGGTACGTGTGAGGGAGTTGGGAGTGTGTGAGGCTATGCTTTGAAGACGGCGACACAAGCGTCTTGTCGATACGGTGAACGGTACCGTACCCGCTGTTTGTCCGGGACTGCTTACTTGTAAGTATTCTTGCTTATTCGCAGCTAACCTCATACAGAGGCCGTTCGCTATCCGCAACTCGCGACCCGCCTGGTGGCCTCAGCTTAGCCCCCTCTGAACTATCCCACAAGTTCTTTAGACCAGGACAGGGCTCAGCTAATAGAATCAAAGAAAATCTGCTAGCCATAATCCAGAACGAGAAATGCCTAAATGAATATGTCAGCAACCAGACTTCGATTATCAACGCAACGTCAAATTTTGTACGTTCACCTACAGAAGATATTAATAAAAGCTTTCAAGAAGTGTCAAAGGAAATGAGCCAGATGGCAAACACGATAAAAGAGAACTTTTTCATCTACAAAGAATCCATAAAATTCTTCATGTTGATTACTCAAGTACGTAACTGGATTGAGTAATCCAAAGATCTTCAATCAGCGGTCATTGCGCTTGTAACGGATGTTAACCAAGGAAAAGTTCATCCCTCGCTTGTTGAACAAATAAAATCTTAGCCGAGCTGAATGAAATTCATGCTAATCATCGATGCAAGGATGCTCATATATATCAATCAACATGCTAGCCTCTTCAAAACAATTCCAATACCGCTGGAACTCAATGGAAGAAGGGTAATTCCTAAAATTAGAACGGATTTCCGTATCTTCAATAACGAGATAAATGCCACTCAATGAACGAATCTGAAGTAAATCGTTGTCGCCACGAAGACGAGGACACTTGGCCATGCGAGGGAAGTTGGGCCTGGAAAGATGCCGACGATCAGAGCTGTCAAATATCACCCATTAAGCCAAGCAACAAACAGCCATGCAACAAGGTCGAGTACGAGGAGGATACCTCCTTACAAAAGCTGAATGGAAAAAAGCGGTGGCTGCTTGAAATAATCGAAAACACGTCAGCTCACACTATATGCGGAAACTACAAGGAGATGACCCTTTTGCCTAACCAAGGCATTATAGAGCTTTTTGCTGGATGTACAGCCAGGGTAGGTAAAACCACCATCATAACACAGCAGGAAGTCACATCAACAGATACAGCAAGGTACTCTTCCTTAAAGTACTTAACCACAACAACACATCGGTGCCGACACCAATCCACCACATTGTAGTAAATAACTCAGTGGAACTAAAGCGACTACAGCAAAACATAAAGGATCTACACAGGCAAAAAGTGCACATTGAGGATCTGGCATTTCACACCATAAATGATCATATTTCCTTAGCATTAACAATAATAATAAAAGCTGTAATTTTCATTTATGTAAAGAAAAAGCAAAACCAGAGGCAGCAGTTGCTAGCTGTTACATTTGCTAGCCCCCCGCAGAATGTTCAAACATGAACAAACTAACATAATAACAAGATAAGATAACAAACATGCCTTGTGCGCTTTCAAGGTCCAACAGGTAGACGAACTGAGAGTGCAGTAAAAACAAGTAAGAAGGCTCTAGTCGGGAGAGCCCGACTAGAAGATACCCTGAACCCAGTTGCAATAAATATGTAAATTAAATTTATAATTGATTGACTGACTTAACTTCAATCAATAAAATATTGATATCTCCGGTGTTTCTCAACCGATTTGGACGAAATTTTCAGAAAAGTTCTATTGTTACCCATTATTTCAACCGTCATTTTTACATTTTCCAAATTCGATATTTTATTGCTATCGATATTATGTGTATATCAATAACCAGAGTAGTTATCGATAGTATGAAGCAAACTTGTTCTGCTCATGGTATAGGAGAACTTATATACAAAATCTGAGGTCTCTAGCTCTAGTAGTCTCTGAGATCCACGCGTTCATACAGACGGACAGACGGACATGGCTATATCGTCTCGGCTGTTGATGCTGATCAAGAATATATGAACTTTATGGGGTCGGAGATGCTTCCTTCTGCCTGTTACATACTTTTGCACAAAACCATTATACCCTTATTTACCCATTTTATGGGGATTTTTAAACTTTTTTAGTTTTACATTCACTTGACGTATCAGAATCTTGAGTTAATACTTCCTCTAAAGGAATTTAAAAATCAAAATGTCCATTCATTAATGGACCGGTAAAACACAATCTTTTAACAGGATGCATATTATTTCCAAATGCTTGTAATAAATTTCCATTTTGAAAAATTTGGAAATTTACAGCAAAAATTTCTGCTGCTGCTTGAAGCTCACATGCAGTACCATAGGCATATGAGTATGACATAGAGCTCTCATATTGTTTAGAAGAGCTATAACACTCCATTAAAGTTTATGCTGAAGCAAACAAAAATTTCCCAGTTGGTTACAACATGGGCTACAACATGTTGGCGTATGGTGCCATGGAAGCCTTGCCTACCAAATAAAAGGTAGGAAATAGATCTAAAAGACAGGCTCCATCACCAATTATGGCAACAACTGAATGCGGCACCAAAACACCACTAATATCTAAAGCTTCAATAGACATATTTTAATTTGGCTGTGAGTCAATTGACTTCAATGTAAAACGATTGTTACAACGTTACAGTGTCTATACGTTAGTATAGAATTCAATAAAATTGAATATACTAACTTATATTAATTTAATAGAATATTCAGACTGCTTAGTTTTATTTGATTTTTAAATGCACTAAAGCAGCGTCTATATAACTATTATATAATATGCAAAATAGAAGACAACTATATATAATGTTGCTTGAATTATTAAGTCTAAAATCGACTTATTAATTTAGTTGAAAATAAAACAACAAAACAAATTAACAACTTAATTTAAAGTAAGTATTATAAATACTTCAAAATAAGTCAAAAATTTACTTCGCTGTACAACGTTACAGCGTCTATACAAAGTACATAATTCAATAAAATTGAATATACCAACTTATATTAATTTAATAGAATATTCAGACTGCTTAGTTTTATTTGATTTTTAAATGCACTAAAGCAGCGTCTATATAACTATTATATAATATGCAAAATAGAAGACAACTGTATATAATTAATTTGGCTGTGAGTCAATTGTCTTCACTGTAAAACGATTGTTACAATGTTTAAGTGTCTATACGTAAGTATAGAATTCAATAAAATTGAATATACCAACCTATATTATTGTAATAGAATATATAGACTGCTTTGTTTTATTTGATTTAAAACGCACTTAAGCAGCTTCTGTATAACTATCACATAATACGCAAATAAATGTATATCATGTTGCTTCAATTATTAAGTCGAAAATCGACCTAATTTTCTTATGTTTAAAAACAACAAAAGAAATTAAAATACGTTGATCGTTATTTAAATACTTATATAACAGCAATACAATAGTTTTTATAGCTTATCATTAAATACGAATTTTAAATGAACGTTTATACATACGTATTTTAAATGAATGTATCTATATATACATATAATAGGAAAATCAGAATAGTAAAAAACTCACTGATCAAAAAACGAACTTTTGTTGTTATTATCCTTATTCTTAATATAAACAATATTAAAAAAAATCACTGAAACGAAAAGTAACTTTCTTTGTTCACATTAAATATGACCTAAAATGCATAACCAATACCTTTACCATTGCATGTAAAAACATAATGTTGGAAAGAGCATTACAGTTATTCCTCTAAGCAGCAGATCCCAAGCTCATACATACAATGCTTGCAGCTAGGTGGTGCAAATTAGGCTATGCAATTCCTTTAACTGCAACCTCTTAGTTATAGTTAACTTAGCTTAGTGTGTGCGGAGGAGATAGGGATATTAAGATTTATGTTTGACATGCAAAGCGCGAATAAACAAAAGAGTGAACGTAAATGGGCAACAACAAAGACGCATGATTGCATTCAAATTATGTTATATCTAGCGGCAGTCATATGAGCGACGCGCGAATTTCGTACAAGGGAAGGCGTTTTGTATAAAAAAAAGGACTTTGCGAATAAAAACACGACTTTATGTTCTGTGTATCAAGAATCAACTGATTTGTCTTTATTGAATTGCTTTACATGAAACTTAAGCGTAACTTATCATAAATGCTGATTATACATGTCTGGCTTATGCTCTAATTGTTATTGGCGTGTGCAGTTGGTTTTGTGCACGTTGCATTTCCTGTTATTGTAACAAAGCTTTTCTTACTTAGCATTTAGTGAGTTCAATAACTCTTGAACCTTATTACTTATATTATGATTAAGTGGTTCTTGTGCAATATTTTCTGTTGTGGGCTTATACATAACTTCTCTCCCATTTAGATAAGAACTCTCCTGAATTCTACTGTTATTTAAATGAATTTTAATTTTCTTAGTTTTAATATAGCTGCATTGCAAAAATATGTTATGTCTTTATGTGTATTTAAATATTTTATGTTTAGCCAATTAATTTTGTTATTCTCAAGAATTTTTTCGAATGTAATTTGCTTCGTAAAGTTTTGCATTTGTTTTCTTTTTTCATATAATGTTATTTCATTTTCTTTTTCGTAAAAGTTGGTAAAGTAATTTATTTTATTTATTTATTTAATAGCTATTCCGTACTGAGTAAACTTAGTACAGATAGAATTTAAGCAGCTCTGGCTACTTAGGCCTTTGGCTGCGAATTTTACAATATAAGTATGGATTAGAATTATTCAATAGTAGTTAAGTATTAAACTATTAAGTATTATTTACAAAGTGATCTAAGGATATATTTATTGAGGAAAAAACATTGAAAGAAATTCAGACTTTGTAGAATATGTTGGTCTGTTTAAGAAATTGCATTATTAAATTGCAGTTGTTTTCATTTAAATTTCTTAGAAGTGAAATAGGATTTAAATTCTTAAATATTTTGATTCTGTCCAGAGTAAGTGCAGGGCAGTTGATAAGTATGTGTTGGATACTAGTGGCTTTTGTTTCCTGGCACAATGTGCACTGGTTGGGAATATTTTTGTCCAGGTAGTGCTCGTGGGTCAGTTTGGTATGTCCAGTACGTAAACGAATTAGTTTAATTTGGTCCAGTCGTGAGAGTTTAAAATTTTTTAAAGATTCCAATGGGAAAACAGAAGGTTGAGTGAGTGCTTGGTACCAGCTTGACGTTAAGTTCCATAGCTCGCTCTGCGCAAGAATAAATTCCTTTTTAAAAATTTGTCAATATCTTTTCTATTCAAGTTTTTTGTGCCTATTAGTGGTACCGATTTTGCAAACTTGGCTGCTGCGTCCGCAGTTTCGTTGCCTTTAATGTTTGTGTGTCCAGGTACCCACATAAGTTTTATTTTGTCTCGACTCTTTGAAAGTATGTTTCTTATCCTACAGGGGTAAAATTCCGTGTTATTGGTATTGGCAATCGCTTCAAGAGCAGAAAGCGAATCTGAACAAATCATGTGCTTAACATTGTTTTTGCTAACTATTCTGATTGCCTCATCTAAAGCTATAATTTCTGCAGAATAAACCGATGAATATTCAGGTAGAAGTCCATATTTAAGAACTGTTGTCTCTGTAGTTACAGCGAACGTTGTAATGCTGTGTGTGGAAGAGCCGTCTGTGAAAATGAAATTATGATCAGAGTAGTTATCTTTCAGGCGTAAGAAAGATTTTTGAAAAACTAGTGGATTTGTAGTGCTTTTACAATATTCACTTAAGGACATGTCAATTAGGTTGGAATTGAAAAGCCAATATGGTGCATAATTATCAGATTTGGTTGGTGTTATTGGTATATTTAATTCTCTGCTTGTTTTAATTACGTAGTCTAATGTTGAGTATGTGTGTCTACCTTTTTTCACATTACTTTTCTTCAAATATTTTGCAATTGGCGTATCTTTTGAGTTAAGTAAGATTTTGTATAGCTTTGTTTTAAGAAATGAGTATCTTAGTTCAATCGGGGCGATGCCTGCTTCATACATTAGGTTTCTAGTTGAACAAGTTCGATAGATACCGAGTGTTGTCCTTATCGCTGCATTAACTATTACTTTAATTTTGTTGAGAATAGAAGGCGGTGCTCTGCCATAAAGAAAAAGAGCGTAATCAACTTTGGAGAGAAAAATTGCTTTCAAGATTGATAGCAGTGTTATCGTGTTGCAGTCAAATTTGTGGCTTGCAAGGCATTTAATAACCTTAAGTTTTTTTGACAATGAGTTGACTAAGTCATTGATATGGTTAGTCCATTTGTATTTCGTGTTGATTGTAACTCCTAAAATTTTTAGCGAATTTACTGATTGGATGACAGTGTTATTTGTTGTAATCGGACAACGGCATTGTCGTTTGTTGCAAATATGTATTTGTTTGCATTTTTCCAAAGAAAGCTTGGCTCCTGAGAAATCTCCCCAGTCCTGTATGTTTTGAAATAGCTGGTCAAGGTTCTTTGTAACATTTTAATTTTTTGGCAAGTTGATTATGAGTTGAAAGTCATAACTGCATAACTGCATAACTGCATAACTGCAAAAATTTATGTCTTTTTGTTTTCCTATTATTTTTGCTACTTTTTCGTATGCAATCAGAAATAGAACCACCGAAAGTGGTGAGCCCTGAGGTACGCCATTGTGGATGGCGACCGTGTCGGAAAGTTGTGACCCCACTCTTATTATATTTTTACGGTTCGTCATAAAATTGGTTATGTAATTAATTATTTTCGGACCAACTTTCCATTCCCTAAGCTGTTCTATTATTGCGTGCAGGCCAATTCTGTCAAAGGCCTTGGAGAAGTCCAGGGAGACGATTGACGTGTGACGTTTCTTGTTAAGAGACTCAGTTATCAGGTGATCTACATATAGGAGACATCTGCAACTGATTTTTGTTTCTTAAAACCAAATTGGTTTTTAGAAACAAGGTTGTTGTTTTGAATTAACCACCATAGCCGTTTTGCGATTATCTTGTCCATAACTTTGGAGAGGCATTGGTTGAGGGATATAGGGCGGTAAGACGTTGGCTGTGTCTTATCCGCATTTGGTTTGAGCACTGGTATAACTAGACTGGTCTTATATTGCTGTGGAATTCTGGTGTTAAGTATATTGTTCAAATGGCTTATGATTCTACTTTGCAAAGCTGTAATTGAGTGTTTTATCATCGGATAAGAAATTTGTCATAGCCTGGCGTTTGTCCTTTTAATGCGTTAATAGAACTAAGCAATTCAATTGTTCTTATATTTGATTCTATAAGCTCAGCTGATTTACTTGGAGTATAATCAATGGTCTGCCTAATCGAAGTCACTTTATAAGTGTTAAAGGTTTGAGAGAAGTTTTGATCTACGGAGGATTCTGACCAAAAGTGAGCAAAAGTGTTGGCTATTGATTTTTGATCAGTGCTGATACTGTTAGAGTATGGATTCCATGTTGCGTGAATTGATTTCATTGGATTTAAACCGCAGAAGGAGCGGATATTTGACCAAATCTTAGCAGTAGGGGTATTTGGGTTAATTTGTGAGGTGAATTGCATAGATGATATTCTCTTTGCCTTCCTAACTTCACGTCTAAATTTTGCGTTCGCTTTCCTAAAGTTAAGTATGTTTTCTTGGGTGATGTTCCTGATCAACTTGTTCCACATTTTGTTTTTTTCTTTCTTTAGAATGCTTAAATTTTTATTCCACCACGGGATATTTCGTGTTTGCTGCTTTGTAGAAGTTTTTGGAATCGCTCTATGAGCACTTTGGAGAATTATTTTGTTAATATTTGCTGCTTCTTTATTTACTTCATTTGCAAAGGGGATTCTATTATTTATTGTAGGAATTGTATTTTCAAAGAGCTCCCAGTTGGCTTTGCGTAACTTGAAATAACTCCTTGGTGGAGTATAAGGGCTATTTCTTTGATACATAGTCATAAGGATTGGGAAGTGGTCACTTCCGAAAAGTTGATCAATTCGTTTCCACGTCGTAAATATTTGCATGTCTGGTGTACAGAATGAGATGTCAATGTGCGTGAAGGTGTTGTGTGTAGTAAAATGCGTAGGTGATTTGTCATTAAGAATAGTCCAGTTGTTCTGTGTTATAAATTTGTGCAAAATATTACCTCTCTTGTTTTGTCGCGGCGAACCCCATGTGGGATGCCAGCTATTATAGTCGCCTGTGATAATTGATGATTTGTTTCTTAGTTTAAGCGTGTTATATAAATTAGTTGAACTAAATGGTTTATTCGGTGGAATATATATTGAAAATATGCTAATTTTGATTTTGACTGAATTTCTGCGGCAACCGCTTCAATTTGATCATTAATTTTTGTTTCCTTGTGTTCGATTGATTTATGTATAAGCAGGGCTGTGCCCCCGAAGCTATTTGTGGTACATTAATGATAATTTTATAGTTTACAGGAGTAGGGAATACAGTGTTTGGTTTAATGTGCGTTTCTTTAGTGTAAGAATTGAGGCGAATATTTTTTAATAATTATGAGAAGTTCGTTGTAGTTGTTAGCGTAACCGCGAATATTCCATTGTATTATCTTAAGAGACATTCTTATATACAGTATAATGGAAAATAGATTAAACTGATTATAATTAATTACTAAGTGAGATTTACTACAATGAACTTTGGGTTGTATTTGTGTATTGTCCCCAATTGACTAACCGTGGAGTCGGCCCCAGCAGCGCATCCAAATGCGCTACGTGCCAAGTCCCCGGTCAGCCAACTGGGGACAAAGGAAAGGGTTTGTGTTAACTTCAATCGTGTTCCATGTTGTCAGAACTTTCTTCAGTTTCTTTGCTGGTTTTGATTTGGTTTCTTTTTGCTTTTGATTTTAATTGTCTTACTACTTTTTTGAGGTTGAAAGTGGTAGAACTTGTACCTTTGGTTTGTTCTTCGCATTAACCTTAGACTTAGAGGCTGCCGATGATATGGGCTGAGAGGATGCTTCCAATTCTTGGAGATCGTCATAGTCGATGATATTGCGAGTTGCAATATTGGGTTTGGAATTGGTATCTTTAAGGTCTGGCTGCTGCATCCTAGTTGAGCTGTTGTCAGGTTGGCCTGTTTTTGTTGGTGTATTCGTCATAACGGTGTTAGCGAAGGTTTGATAACCCAGCTGGTGTTTTTGATTATAAATCTCGAATGCAGTTTTGTTGTCTACTTTGTGGTTGGTTTTTATTGCGATGATTTCCTGTTGCTTCATGTATATGGGACATTTTTTGTCGAATGAAGTGTGTGAAGTGTTTGGAAGATTATTTATGTTGCAGTTAATACAGCCCATATTATTTTGGCAAACTTCATTCTCTTCATCATTTGTATGGTGTTGAGAGCCACATTTTGCGCAGGTTTTATTGCTTTTGCACACTTTATACGTATGCCCAAAGCGAAGACAATTATTGCATCGAAGAGGTGTTGGAATGTATGGACGAACATTTGTTTTCTCATAGCCGATCATGATGTGGCTCGGAAGTGTGGTTGAATCAAAGTCAGGATGTGGAGCCCTGTTTCAATAAGGCTTCCATCTACTTTTCTCATTATTTTCTTTACGAATGTTACATTTTGGCCTTTGAGTTCATTAAGAATTTCCTCTTCCCCAACGTCACGCAGTTCATTTGAGTAGATTACTCCCTTACTGTAGTTTAGAGAAAGGTGTTCAGAGGTGGTTACTGGCATGTTACTGGTGAAATGCGTCATCTTTAGGAGTTTGTTGGCTTGAATTAGATTCTTGGTTTTCACTAACAAGTCACCACTTCTTAATCTCTTGCAGGAGACGACCTCGCCTCCGCAGTTGTAATCAATAATCTTTTTTACTGCAAATGGTGATAGCTTAAATTGTTTTTCGTTTTCATCGTTTCGGGAGATTACAATGTATTTGGGTCCGGGTGAAGTTAATATTTTTACTTGGCCTTGGGTCAGCAAAACTGTCCCGTTTGCCATATGGAGATGAGAGGGGTCCCCCTCTCCCATGTTTAGTCTTTAAAAAGACTGTTCAGTGGAATTTTTTGTCTCTCTATGTGCACAAATTCGTTAACAGTTAGATTTAAATCAAGATAAGCGCCCACGGGAGCGCGAAAGGTGAGAGAGTAAAGAAGAACTAACTGATGCGGGAGTTGCTTATCGTACAACCGTTCACTTCGACTGCTGATTTGTGACTGGTAAAGTAATTATTTTCTATATTGATTGTACAATTGGCAAATTGTATTAACATATTATTTTCAATTATAATTTTTTACTTCTACAGTTTTGATGTGGCGTTTCGTTAATTGCGTTCTTAATAACTAAAGTTTCAAGTCTATTTCTATTATTTCCATTTCTTGTTTTTAAATTAATTTGCAGTTATTCTTGAATATACAATGTGTACTTATTTTCATTTCTTTTAATTTTTTATTCTATTCATGTGTATATGTTATGTTTTTGTGTGTAAATATTACTTGTGATTAGAGAGCAGACTCTATTTCAAATATTTCTTTATTAGGTATTGGTATTATATGTAATATTTTATTTGTTAAAAAATTCTTAGGTATTTCTATTGCAAAAATTAAAAAATTATTCTTAAACATTGCTGTAGCTAATTTTATATGATTTAGTTTGCTGAAATTTATATTATACTTTGTAATTTCGATATTCGTTAAATGCTTGGATGTAAAATGTTATATTTAGATGCAACAACATTGCCCTGTACGTGTTCTATTTTATCTTTTATCAATTCAATTTTTATCTGTTAGTCTCGTTTTTGTCAATTGCATTTAATTGATTTTCAACTGCTATTCTATCTGACTTTATAATGTGCTCCATATATCTAATTTTAACATTTTCAGTTTTACATTCACTTGACGTACCAGAATCTTGAGTTAATACTTCCTCTAAAGGAAGGTAAACATCAAAATGTCCATTCATTAATGGACCGGTAAAACGCAATCTTTTAACAGGATGCATATTATTTCCAAATGCTTGTAATAAATTTCCATTTTGAAAAATTTGGAAATTTACAGCAAAAATTTCTGCTGCTGCTTGAAGCTCACATGCAGTACCATAGGCATATGAGTATGACATAGAGCTCTCATATTGTTTAGAAGAGCTATAACACTCCATTAAAGTTTATGCTGAAGCAAACAAAAATTTCCCAGTTGGTTACAACATGGGCTACAACATGTTGGCGTATGGTGCCATGGAAGCCTTGCCTACCAAATAAAAGGTAGGAAATAGATCTAAAAAGACAGGCTCCATCACCAATTATGGCAACAACTGAATGCGGCACCAAAACACCACTAATATCTAAAGCTTCAATAGACATATTTTAATTTGGCTGTGAGTCAATTGACTTCAATGTAAAACGATTGTTACAACGTTACAGTGTCTATACGTTAGTATAGAATTCAATAAAATTGAATATACTAACTTATATTAATTTAATAGAATATTCAGACTGCTTAGTTTTATTTGATTTTTAAATGCACTAAAGCAGCGTCTATATAACTATTATATAATATGCAAAATAGAAGACAACTAATACTTTGGATAGCAGTGCAAGAATGGTCAGTGGACCACCAAGGCTCATAAACGCACGTACCAACATTGAGGAGTTTCAGAGACGGATTGGCGAAAGTATCGAGCTTAACACTACCATCAACACTGGATTGGATGTTGAAAATTCCATTGATTTGCTAATCGCCAAGATCCGGTCGGCTGCAGCTGAAACCACTCCGCCCCCTATGGTAAGACGCCAGGATAATTCTGGAAACAGACTCCCAGCGGATATAGCAAACTTGCTCAGAATCAAGAGGCAAAACAGACACAGATACCAGACAACGCATAGCCCTCAGGACAAGGCAGTATGGCGAAGATCTGAGAGGGAGCTTAAGGAGGCACTACGCAGGCTTAAAAGTGAAACTTTTACTAGAAGGTTAGAGAGTATGGATTACACATGTGATGCTGGTTACTCTCTGTGGCGTGCCACACGTAGCCTAAAGCGCCAACCTTGGAGAACTGTACCGCTTCGCTGTCCTGGAAACGGGCACTGCCAAACTGACGACGAGCAAGCTGAGACGTTTGCAAGTCACCTTGAAGAACGCTTTACGCCGCTTGACCTAGCTGATCAGAATAGCCTTAATGAGACCGCCCAAGCACTGGAGACTCCTCTGCAGATGTCTTTGCCCATCAACCCCATCAGAGTGGAGGAGGTCAAGGAAGCTATTAATATCCTTCCTAGTTCTAAGGCTCCTGGCCATGACGGTATTTGCCACACCACCCTGAGGGCCCTGCCAATTCGAGCGCTTCTCTTTATAACGTTGATTTTCAACGCTATACTAAGAACCCAGCACTTTCCTGCCCAGTGGAAGTTAGCAAGGATCCACATGATTCATAAGTCGGGTAAGCCGGAGGATGACCCTGAGTCATATCGACCGATCAGCCTCTTGCCATCTCTGTCTAAGGTTTGGGAGAGGCTTATTGCTGCACGGCTTGTTAGGCTTATGGATAATATGAATATTCTTCCTGACCACCAATTTGGGTTCAGGAGAGGGCATGGTGCAATTGAACAGGTTCACAGAGTGGTTAACCACATACTTAAGGCATTCGATGACAAGAGCTATTGCTATGGTATCTTTGTGGATGTCCAGCAGGCGTTCGACCGCGTCTGGATTAGAGGTCTGCTTCAAAAAATAAAAACGCGCCTCCCAGCTCCCTATTTCATGCTAATGCGTTCATACCTAACGGAACGCAGGTTTGAAGTCAAGGTGAGGGCTGCGATCTCTACCACGCGGGAAATGAAGGCGGGCGTTCCGCAAGGCAGCGTACTGGGCCCTTTTCTATACAACCTGTACACGGCGGACATACCCACTCCTGATGATCTTGAAGACCTCGCCTCACCAGGTAATTTTCTCATTGCCACATTTGCTGACGACGTGGCAGTATTCCACTCTGCCTCTTGCGAGTACGAGGCTGCTGACGGAGCCCAGGAGTATATCCACATCCTTGAGAGCTGGGCTCGCAGGTGGAACATCAAGCTCAACGCCTCGAAGAGCCAAGCTGTCAACTTTACACTGAGACGTGGAGAAGCACCGGCAGTCTGGCTTGATGGGAGTCCCTTGCAGCCTGAAAATCATGCTCGATACCTGGGGATCACATTGGACAAAAGGCTCTGTTTTCGCTCTCACTTTGATGGGCTCCTTAAGCAATGTCGGTGCAAGCTGTCAAAAGTTAATTGGATGATAAACGCCAATAGCGCCTTGCCGCTGCGCTGCAAACGGGCAGTGTACAACACTTTGGTTGCTCCAACTTGGAGATATGGTATACAGATTTGGGGCATTGCGTGTCGGACAAGTCGACGACGTATCCAGACACTCCAGAATTTGGCTTTGCGTCGAATAACTGGTGCTGCCTGGTACGTACGAAATTCAACCTTGCACAATGACCTCAGATTGACTACCATAGACAGCCAAGTTGGAGCTTATTCCATCAGATACAACGCAAGTTTGCAGCGGCACCGAAGCCGGCTGGCTAGAGAGCTTGCGGGGAGAAGAGTCGTTAGAAGACTTAAGCGCAGGTCATTTGGAAACCTAATACAATAGCCTGGTGACGATCCAAAGGAAGTCAACCTAATCCACAAGACCTACAACTACGCCTGAAGTCAACCAGGCTTGCCGAATTTACTAATGAAGATCACTGTGTTGTAATAAAAACTAACTGTGTTTTTGGTCCAATACATTAAATTTACCCCCCAAAAAAGAAGACAACTATATATAATGTTGCTTGAATTATTAAGTCTAAAATCGACTTATTAATTTAGTTGAAAATAAAACAACAAAACAAATTAACAACTTAATTTAAAGTAAGTATTATAAATACTTCAAAATAAGTCAAAAATTTACTTCGCTGTACAACGTTACAGCGTCTATACAAAGTACATAATTCAATAAAATTGAATATACCAACTTATATTAATTTAATAGAATATTCAGACTGCTTAGTTTTATTTGATTTTTAAATGCACTAAAGCAGCGTCTATATAACTATTATATAATATGCAAAATAGAAGACAACTGTATATAATTAATTTGGCTGTGAGTCAATTGTCTTCACTGTAAAACGATTGTTACAATGTTTAAGTGTCTATACGTAAGTATAGAATTCAATAAAATTGAATATACCAACCTATATTATTGTAATAGAATATATAGACTGCTTTGTTTTATTTGATTTAAAACGCACTTAAGCAGCGTCTGTATAACTATCACATAATACGCAAATAAATGTATATCATGTTGCTTCAATTATTAAGTCGAAAATCGACTTAATTTTCTTATGTTTAAAAAACAACAAAAGAAATTAAAATACGTTGATCGTTATTTTAATACTTATATAACAGCAATACAATAGTTTTTATAGCTTATCATTAAATACGAATTTTAAATGAACGTTTATACATACGTATTTTAAATGAATGTATCTATATATACATATAATAGGAAAATCAGAATAGTAAAAAACTCACTGATCAAAAAACGAACTTTTGTTGTTATTATCCTTATCCTTAATATAAACAATATTAAAAAAAATCACTGAAACGAAAAGTAACTTTCTTTGTTCACATTAAATATGACCTAAAATGCATAACCAATACCTTTACCATTGCATGTAAAAACATAATGTTGGAAAGAGCATTACAGTTATTCCTCTAAGCAGCAGATCCCAAGCTCATACATACAATGCTTGCAGCTAGGTGGTGCAAATTAGGCCATGCAATTCCTTTAACTGCAACCTCTTAGTTATAGTTAACTTAGCTTAGTGTGTGCGGAGGAGATAGGGATATTAAGATTTATGTTTGACATGCAAAGCGCGCATAAACAAAAGAGTGAACGTAAATGGGCAACAACAAAGACGCATGATTGCATTCAAATTATGTTATATCTAGCGGCAGTCATATGAGCGACGCGCGAATTTCGTACAAGGGAAGGCGTTTTATATAAAAAAAAGGACTTTGCGAATAAAAACACGACTTTATGTTCTGTGTATCAAGAATCAACTGATTTGTCTTTATTGAATTGCTTTACATGAAACTTAAGCGTAACTTATCATAAATGCTGATTATACATGTCTGGCTTATGCTCTAATTGTTATTGGCGTGTGCAGTTGGTTTTGTGCACGTTGCATTTCCTGTTATTGTAACAAAGCTTTTCTTACTTAGCATTTAGTGAGTTCAATAACTCTTGAACCTTATTACTTATATTATGATTAAGTGGTTCTTGTGCAATATTTTCTGTTGTGGGCTTATACATAACTTCTCTCCCATTTAGATAAGAACTCTCCTGAATTCTACTGTTATTTAAATGAATTTTAATTTTCTTAGTTTTAATATAGCTGCATTGCAAAAATATGTTATGTCTTTATGTGTATTTAAATATTTTATGTTTAGCCAATTAATTTTGTTATTCTCAAGAATTTTTTCGAATGTAATTTGCTTCGTAAAGTTTTGCATTTGTTTTCTTTTTTCATATAATGTTATTTCATTTTCTTTTTCGTAAAAGTTGGTAAAGTAATTATTTTCTATATTGATTGTACAATTGGCAAATTGTATTAACATATTATTTTCAATTATAATTTTTTACTTCTACAGTTTTGATGTGGCGTTTCGTTAATTGCGTTCTTAATAACTAAAGTTTCAAGTCTATTTCTATTATTTCCATTTCTTGTTTTTAAATTAATTTGCAGTTATTCTTGAATATACAATGTGTACTTATTTTCATTTCTTTTAATTTTTTATTCTATTCATGTGTATATGTTATGTTTTTGTGTGTAAATATTACTTGTGATTAGAAAGCAGACTCTATTTCAAATTTTTCTTTATTAGGTATTGGTATTATATGTAATATTTTATTTGTTAAAAAATTCTTAGGTATTTCTATTGCAAAAATTAAAAAATTATTCTTAAACATTGCTGTAGCTAATTTTATATGATTTAGTTTGCTGAAATTTATATTATACTTTGTAATTTCGATATTCGTTAAATGCTTGGATGTAATATGTTATATTTAGATGCAACAACATTGCCCTGTACGTGTTCTATTTTATCTTTTATCAATTCAATTTTTATCTGTTAGTCTCGTTTTTGTCAATTGCATTTAATTGATTTTCAACTGCTATTCTATCTGACTTTATAATGTGCTCCATATATCTAATTGTGTCATTAAAATAAGTGTTTATGTAAACTTGTTTATTGGCCGTTAGCCGTCAGGTGCTACAGGGGGATGATCACGCAGTGTCTAATGCCGGTACTTGTACTGGTATCTAGGCTGCGTGCCGTATCTGTAGTGCACTGGCGGAAGTGCGACTATACTCACCTCGCGAGGGCGGCTGGAAACAGGCTCTTGGTTAGGTCATGTCTCTGCCAATGAGTGCTGGCAAATCGTAGTCGGGCGAGAGAAAACAACTCTCCAAATCACCTCAAGCCAAGGTGGAACAGCATACGCCGATGGTTGCGTGGCCGGGCAGAAGCTCGGTCTCTAGTATGCGGACTCAGGGGGAACAGCCGACCCACCCTGTTTTATGTAGGCTTCCCGCGGTACATGGGCTCTGCCGCGGGTGCCGATCCCCTTCCCTATTACTCGTGGGAACAATATGAACTCAAATACTAACAACAAAACAACAAACATAGAGGCCGACACTCGCCCAAAGTCGGATGGGACTAACAATCCCTCATCTTCTGCGCTGCCCGGTAAGCCAGCGGGCAGTGCTATTCCAGGTGTACGCGGCAAGGTTCCGGACAGGCAGCCGAGTCGTTGGGCGAGACCTGGATACAAGGTTCCGGCTAGAGCTCCGCAGAGCATACATGCGGCGGGCTCAGCCTCCACCCCAAACCGGGCCTCAATCTCGATAAAGCCGAGCATGCCCGGACCTAAGAAGCCGTCGTACAACGACAAGAGACGTGCTGCGGGTATCTTGACCCGGAACCTGACTGGCACAGAAACATCGCCAGAAGGTTCGCAGGTGGTGGAGTGGGCAAAATCAATTTTGCCCGATTTTCATCCAGCTCCAGCGAAAAAGCCAGATGCCGCTAAGCCAAAGCGGCAGCTACCGGAAGCTAGTAGCGCACCACAAGCCAAGTGGTCGCGCCAGCAGCTCGGGACGAAATCCTACGCCGAGGTGACCAGGGGTAAGGTTCTTCTCGGTGTACTGGATAAGGGCAGCGAGGGGGGCCAAATCCCGAGGAGCCAGTGGCCGTGGGTGGAGAACGAGCTGCAAGGAGCCTTTATGCAGATCATGCTGGCAAATGGAGGACCACCGCCCGTATGCCAAGATGCCGGCTGGCATCAAGGTTGCGTGAAGGTGGTGGCATGTGCTGATATGCACTCAGCCAGGATCTACAAAGAGGCCATTTCCGCCCTGGGTGAAGTCTACCCTGGGGCCAAGTTGGAGGCTATGGACTGGAAGGATGTGCCCAGCAGGCCTAGGGCTCGAGTATGGGTATTGGCTAAACCCGATGATCCGGCCGAGATCCTAAAGGTCTTCCAATTTTGCAACCCGCAGCTGCCGTCAAACGACTGGCGGGTGGCAAAATTGGAAAAGGCGGATGGTCCACGGCGCCAGATTCTCTTGGTGTTGAACGACAAGACTGTCGAGCACCTCGCCAAGTCCGGCGACACCTTACAGTACGGCTTTAAAACCGTGGCTGTCTGGGTGTATCGCTCGGACAAGGCCAACGAGTCCGTCGTGCAAGAGCCAGACCTGGAGATCGACCACGACGAGGATCTAGATGAGGAGGAGCTATTAGGTTATGCCTCTGAGACATCAGAGCTAGCCCGAGATCTCTCCCGGCTAGGCCACAGCGGGGGAGACATAGAGGTAGAGGACGATGAAGATGCCGACATTACTGTGGTGGAGAAGAATTTGAAGAATGTCCTTGAGACTTCTTCAGATAAATCTACACCACAGTAAAGCAGCATCGGCTGCTCTTCTGCTGTACCTGGAGAGGGGTACAGTAGACATAGTCCTTATACAGGAACCCTGGGTGTGTGGTGGCAGGGTTTCTGGACTGAGGACACAAGAACACAAGCTACTAGTAGCTGGAACCGAAGGTAGATATAGAACCTGCATACTTGCAAAAAGACATTTAAACATATTTTTGTTCCCAAAGTATAGCGACGCAGACAACACTGCAGCGTGTCTGGAGCTGGAGACGGAACCAATCCGACTAGCCTCTAGCTACTTCGCCCACGACCATAAGGGCGACCCTCCGCATCCGTCGCTTCGCCAGCTGATCGCCGACTGCGAGCTGGGAGGCCTTCGGCTAATAGTGGGCTGCGACGCAAATGCTCATCATCATCAGTGGGGAAGCACTGATACAAACGTAAGGGGTGAGTTGATTTTTGACTACCTTCTCAATACCAACATGCTTATTTGTAATAATGGTAAGGACCCGACCTTTATTATCAAAAACCGCAGGGAAGTCCTAGATATTACTCTTGTCTCTGCCTCTTTATGGGATCAAATCCTCTCTTGGAGGGTGCTGGATGAGCACTCCTTCTCGGATGACAGGTATATTGAAACCATTCTACAGATCCAAAGTCCCAAACCAACTCAGTTCAGAAACTTAGGAAGAACTGATTGGAAGAATTACGCTGTTTCTCTGCAAAGATTGCTCCCTGAAACTCCACCTGAAGGGCCAAATACCGTCGAGTATACAACCTTTCTCATAAGAAAATTCAGTAAAGCGTGTGAAAACGCCCTGAATGCATCTTGTCCCATTAGCAGACCAAAAAGGAAGAAGAAACCCCCTAGGTGGACTGCTAAAATCGGAGAGTTGAGGGCAGCTGCCAGAAAACTCTGCAATAAAGCAAAGGCTCAAAATGACGAACAGACATGGGCTGACTACAAGGCAGGGCTCTCCGTGTTCAAAAAGGAGCTTCGCAAAGCAAAACGAACTTCTTGGAGAACTTTCTGCTCAGAGATAGATAGTACTTCCGAAGCAGCCAGACTAAGGAAGCTACTAAGTAAAACTCCTCAGACTCTTGGTTTCATCAAGAATGCAAACGATGAATGGACATCATTCAGTGAAGAATCACTAACCTTACTCCTGGACACACATTTTCCGGGGGGAAGTAGATCGCCAAGACCTTATGATCTGCACGTTAGCGGGGAGATACAGAAGCTCTTGCAATTGCTCAGTGAAAGCAATATCCATCGGGCAATTAAGAGCTTCAAACCCTATAAATCACCAGGAATAGACAATATCATTCCTGCCCAATTGTAGTCCGCGGGGAAATTAGCCATAAATTGGCTTAAGAACATATTCTCCAGGGTTTTTAAAAGTGGTATAATCCCGGGGCCATGGCTGGAATCGAAAGTAGTTTTCATCCCAAAAGCCGGAAAACCCTCGCACACAACTGCTAAAGATTTTCGACCTATCAGTCTCTCGTCTTTTCTACTGAAAACGATGGAGAGGCTGCTCTGTCTTCATTTGAGAAGCACTATTCTAAGGGCAAGTCTACCGAGACCGCACTGCATGCACTTACTGCATACATTGAAAAGTCTATACACAGGGAAAACCATACACTAGTAGCGTTCCTAGACATAGAGGGAGCTTTCAACAACGTCACTCCTAGGACTATCACCGACTCGCTGACGGATTTGGGGGTTGACTCCCTGACTGTGCACCTGATCGATCAGATGCTCCAATGCAGGATCGTAAGGGCCGCACTGGGGGCAGTGACTGTCACCAAATCCGTTGATCGTGGAACCCCACAAGGCGGAGTCCTCTCTCCTCTTCTATGGAACGTAGCAGTAAACCAACTGCTGCTGTCCATGGATGGGGGAGGGTGCAAAGTGTAGCCTATGCAGACGACGTTGCCTTAGCCTTTTCAGGCAAGTTCACGCAGACGTTATGTGACCGAATGACGGAAGCCCTTGCTAGGCTTTCCGGTTGGGCAAAAAGATCTGGATTAGGAGTTAATCCTGCTAAAATGGAGCTGGTCCTCTTTACGAGGAAATACAAAATTCCGTCTCTACAGCCACCAACTCTAGATGGGGTTGAACTGTCCTTTAGTGACTCAGCAAGATACCTAGGTCTAATTCTAGACAAGAAATTAAACTGGAATCTTAATACTGAAGAGCGTATAAGGAAGGCACATGTTGCTCTATACGCCTGTAGGAAGACAATCGGACTTAAATGGGGCATGACTCCGCAAGTTGTCCATTGGCTCTACATTGCGGTAGTCAGACCAATTTTATTCTATGGTGTTTCTGTCTGGTGGCCTGCACTTGACAAGAAAACAGTCACCAGGAAATTAGGAAGGGTGCAGCGAACTGCTGCGCTCTGCATAACAAGAGCTTTACGTACGACCCCGGGTAACGCTCTTCATGCCATACTGCACTTCCTACCTGTCGAAATGATGGGGCGGAAAATAGCAACTATGTCAGTGCTCCAAATGAGGGAAACCAAACAGTGGATAGGCCAGGACTTTGGACATTCAAGTATCTTGAAAGACAATCCACTCATACCAGACAATGCGGATTATCAGATCCCACAGGTGTATTTAGACACTCCCTTTACCACTCTAATCCCAACTAGAGAGAACTGGGAAGAAGGCTTGCCCGCAAGACCTGCGGAAGCCATAGAAGTTTTTACAGACGGCTCAAAGCTGGACGGTAGAGTAGGAGGCGGCATTTTCTGCGCCAATTTTAACTTACGCAAAGCTTTTCGACTCCCTGACCACTGTAACGTCTTCCAGGCAGAAGTGCTAGCAATTCAGGAGTCACTAAGTTACATTCCACATAGGTGTAATGTCAGTAAAATCTATATCCTCACAGACAGCCAAGCAGCTATTAGATCGCTGTCGCAAATCTCTAAGCGAGATGGCAGAGCAGTTTAGCATATGCCTAGTATGGGTCCCAGGACATAGGGACATAGAAGGCAACTGCATCGCTGATGAACTTGCCAGATTAGGAACTACCATGGAACTCCTTCCAGACAAAGAGTACATTGGTATACCTATGGCATCCTGTAGACTCAACCTAAGAGATTTCTTCGAGATGGAAGCCAACAGAGTATGGCAGCTCTCCACTCACAACTCACGTATTGCTCATCAAACCTGGCCAACCAGATGCCGGAAAAGATCAAATAAGCTTTGCCTCCTAAGCCGGAACAAGTGCTCTATTGTTACCAGAGTGATGACTGGGCATTGGCTTGTGGGGGCACATGCGGCCAGATTATTGGTCCCACACAACGACTTCTGCAGAAGTTGTAGAGACGAGGAGGAAGAAGAAACAGTTCTTCACCTTCTTTGTACCTCACCGGCTTTAGGCAAAACTAGGCAAAGAATCCTTGGTGACTTTTTCTTCGAAGATCTATCTGAACTTGCGAGTAAAAGACCCAAAGATGTAGCAAGGTACATCCAAGTCACAGGATGGACTCATGATGCGGAGTCATACCAAGAGTGATAGAGGGGTCTCAGAGCCTTTCGCGGCATCACAATGGGCCGAGTGTGGCCTAAGTGCGCCGAGGGGGTATCCCTCCTTGGTAACCGCTCTAACCTAACCTAACCTAAACTTGGTTATTTAGTGATTCGTCTGTTTCTTTTATATTTTCATTAAAAGTTGATAGATGTCTTTCTATTATTTTTCTGTCTTCTTCGTCCATTGTTCCGAACAGCCATTTTGCTGTGCTACCTACTGCATTAACCAGTCCACTTTTTTTACGAGTCCGATTGCCGTATAATGTGTTTAATTTATGTCTAGCTTCTTTTACTTGTAATTGTAGTATATGTTTGTTATCGTTGTTAATAATTTCAATGTTTTTCTCTATATTGTTCAAAATATTGTCAATGTCTTTTAAGTTAATTATATGTATTATTATGTCTGTTGATATAACTATGTCCTGTTGTTTCATCGGCATTTGTGCGTATTTGAAGGGTCAACATCTTTAAGTTTTGCTTTTTTGAATTTCGCCACTTCCTTGTGTCTGACTGCTTTATAGTTTTTTATGAATCCTACTTCTCGATTCTAAACATCATTTTCTCTATTTTTGTTACGATTTTTCAACATTTTTCCTTTTGCGTATTCAATATTTTATCTGATTTTCTAAACTTCTTCTTCATTATTTTGGGCTTCATTCGGTGTACATTTAATAGTAGAGTGATATCTGTCGTTACAATTTCTTACTGCTCTTTGCAACATCTGTTGCACTGAAATCTTTCCTGCGTGTAGTCTCTCTACATCTGCATTACCCGTGTGACTGTTTGGTTTAGATAAATGTAATTCAATGTTTTCTTGATTTAACAGTTCTTTTATTCTTATTAAATTGAACTCATTACCCGCTTCAATCTTTTTTGGTTTTCCTATTCTTTTAAAATGTTCCTCTAACTGTTCAATTATTGTAGTATGGTTTTTGTCGTTTAAAAGGTATACTACTGCAAAATTGGAAAATTTATCTATTATCGTTAGAAAATGTGTAATTTTTACTACATACGTGTCAATATCTATAACCTTATTTTTTTCCGGCGGAGTTTCTGTTTTACTGAATTTATTCTTTATCGTTCTTTATTTCCTTACAAAAGTCGCATTGGTTAATGACCACCTTGTAACGGTCCGGCTCACTTGGGCGACAAGAACTTTGTAGCCCACATGCCTAAACGAGCTTGGCGAGGCAAACATGTTGTTCCCGATACATCCTCCAAACAGCTCTATTGATCAGTAGCGAAAACAGCGGGGCGGGACCCATTAATTTCTAGCTCTTCCGGGATGGAATTGGTTGTTGCTGCTGCTGCTGTTCGGCGTTACCTAAGGTTTTATTATAAAGTCCCTCATTAAACTTACTCTTTTGTCGGAGCCGATACTCCACGAAAAACCTCTAGCCATGCCTACGGTCGACGACACGACGCGTTGGCGGTAATCTATCTATAAACAAGTAGAAACGTTGCAGTCGGACGCAACCGACTGCGGTATACTCGATACCAGTATTAAAAATTTTGATGCCCATCCATGTGGGATGTCAATTGCTATCTTCATACCAAATTTGGTGACTCTAGCTCAAAGTTTGTAAAAGTAGGGAAAGGGGGACTGGGGGCGGTATGGTTGGGCGTGGCATCCAAATTTTTGCTGCAGATCCTTGTGGAATGTCAAATGCTACCTTCATACCAAATTTGGTGACTCTAGCTCGAAGTTTGTATAGAGTGGGGAAAGGGGGGCTTCGGGCGGTATGGTTGGGCGTGGCATCCAAATTTTTGCTGCAGATCCTTGTGGAATGTCAAATGCTACCTTCATACCAAATTTGGTGACTCTAGCTCGAAGTTTGTATTAAGTGGTGAAAGGGGGGCTGCGGGCGGTATGGTTGGGCATGGCATCCAAATTTTTGCGGCAGATCCTTGTGGAATGTCAAATGCTACCTTCATACCAAATTTGGTGACTCTAGCTCGAAGTTTGTATAAAGTGGGGAAAGGGGGGCTGCGGGCGGTATGGTTGGGCGTGGCATCCAAATTTTTGCTGCAGATCCTTGTGGAATGTCAAATGCTACCTTCATACCAAATTTGGTGACTCTAGCTCAAAGTTTGTATAAAGTGTGGAGAGGGGGGCTGCGGGCGGTATGGTTGGGCGTGGCATCCAAATTTTTGCTGCATATCCTTGTGGAATGTCAAATGCTACCTTCATACCAAATTTGGTGACTCTAGCTCAAAGTTTGTATAAGGTGGGGAAAGGGGGGCGGAATGGATGGGCTAGGCTCCAAAACTTTGATGCAGATTGTTGGGGGTCGTTGCCAGCTATCTTCCTACCAAATTTGGTGGCTCTAGCTCCACTACTCTGGAAGATACACGCATTCCCGTTTTTTACGAAGCGTTGGGGCAGATGGGGGCGGCTAGGGCGGTATTGGTGGGCGTGGCATCCAAACTTTTGGTGCAGTTTTTGGGGGGTCATCATCAGCTAAATTGGCACCAAATTTGGTGGCTTAGCTCAAAAACTGTGGGAGATATAGGCTTTTTTGACTTTAAAATGGGGGGGTCTGGGGGTGGAATGGGGGGGGCGTGGCTCCAAAATTTTTGATGCAGTTTTTTGGGGGTTGCTAGTAGCTATCTTCTTACCAAATTTGGTAGTTCTAGCTGTAAGGGTGTGTGAAATATGCGGATTTATCGTTTTTGAGTTATCGAATTTATCGATTTGCCAGCCCCCCAGTAATCGTAGAACCCCAATCTTGACACTTTAATTTACTTTCCCATAGAAAAAAAGAATTGGAAAGTTTCAAGTCCCTAGCTTGAAGGGTGTGGAAAAAACTTGCACACATACGGACGGACAGACGGACAGACGGACGGACGGACAGACGGACAGACACCATGACGGACATTGCACAAAACCAATATACTCTTTACCTTCGGTATCGAGTATAAAAATACCTATTAGTTGGTCCACCGATTTTGATGACAAGAATCGCGTTGTGGTCTTAGATGTTGTGCGACCCACCTGTTCTGTACCCACCCTACCATGGTCTTCAACGAAAGTCGTTGGGTGAAGACCCCATTTTGTTTTTACACAATTACATTAAATTCCCATGCCCACGGAAAATAAAAAAAATTACTACACAATCATGGTTTCAAATTCATATTCATCCAAACTTGGTTTTATATTTTGGGGAGCTCATCATAGTTGGAATTATATTTAATCTTAGAGTACAATTTTCAAACAATTCATGATTCAAAAAATTTTTTTTTCTGCTTACTCGAATCCGCTAATTATCATATTGCTAAAAACAACTTATTTCTTAATTATTAACTTTCTTCTCCATTTTTGCTTTATTTTGTTTCATTTTATTTTTATTTATTTGTTTATTTTAATATTATTTTTTATCTTTATTATTATTATTTATTTTTTGTTTGTAATTATTTTGCATCTTCTTAATATTTAATTATTTTTTCTCCATCTTATTATATGTCAGCAGGTTATTACCTAATACGATGATAATTGTTTATTTATTTATTATTTTTATTTTTTTATTTATTTTTTAATTTAAGTTATAAGAATATTAATCTAACCTAAATTGTGTGCAAGCGCAAAATCGATCATAACAAGCAAGAACAATAAAAAAAAGTTTTTTTTTTGTTTTTCTACTACACTTCCTTGGAAGCCTTAGGCTGTAAAGTTTAATTTTTTTTTTTTTCAATTTAAAAGTATTCATTGATCTAGTCTCTTTATTTAAAATTTTGGCCTGACCTATTTATATGTCAACCAAGGTATTAGTGGTTTGCTTTTAATTTTGTGTGTTGATTTGACATTGATACACTTCGATACACACAATTACATTAGCACTTGCTGAAAAAAAAGATGTTAAAAATGACAACCAAAAATATAAAAGAATAAAAAAAAACGGAAGTGTAAAATCAAAGTTGATTTATCATTATCTTGATTGGTATTTACATCGCGTAATGCGGGACTGCAATACGCAAACGAAAGAATGCAAAACGATCAGACGACTAAGATAAGAACATCGTAGATAAGGTAGGTCAGCTGGGACCAGCCTACGTATGAACGCTGATAATACCTCGCATTCTCGCAAGTAGGTAATTTACGATCGGACGGTTTGTTATTATGTTTTCTATTTATTTATTGTCACACTCACAAAGAATAATCCTCGTTGAAGGCCTTCACGATGATCGGAGGTTTGTTATATAGTTAGTTTTTTTCTTATTAATTTTTTTATTTAGTTTTATTCCTTTCTTTTATATTTTTATTATTATTATTTTTTTTATTTTTTTTTTTTTGTTGTTCTAGTTTGACTTGCTTATTTTATTTTTGCGCTTCGCATTATTTCGACTTGCTCAGGTTTGGATCGCAAGCGCACATGTTATTGTCGATCGAAGGGTATACTTGCCAAATAGACTCGTTTGAAACCACACACACATGCACATATGTACTATTAGTTCTTATTTGCTTTTGTTGCTTCTGATAAAAAATTATTTTAATGTTTTCTTTCCATTGATTTGTATTCTTGCATTACACTCACATATGATGATCGATTTAGATTTTGCATTGTTTTTTCTTTTTTTTTTTTTTTTTCTTTAATAACCTTATTTAACGTAATTTAATTTAAGCAAAACTTTATTCAAATTATATGAAGTTTTATATGTTTTTGATTGTTGTCGCTTTTTGTGCTGCTACACTCGGTTCGTACTAAACAGGCACTATGTATTAATTTAATTTGAAACAGGTTGTGTGGTTTTGGGGACTTAAACATTCCACTAACACTTTAGTGGGGCTGGCCTTTAGTTAGCGAGATTTTTCTTAGTATTACACCCACTGAGCACATTCCACCTTGCTGCACTAGTATTAGGCAATCACTAGCGTGAAACTTCATTGTATTCCCATAGCAGCGCTCTGGCTGAGAAACCACCCTGAAATACTCCAACTGGCACGACGAAAAAAAAAGAGAGCCGGCTTGAGCAACTGCGTCCCGTGTTTTTGCCAACAGTTTTGCTCACGCAATTGGGGACTTCTTTTGTTTTTCGAGATCCGCTCCAGAGAGTTGTGATTCGTTTGCGCATGGAAATTCAACCTAAGTGAATCAAATTCCCCAAGACAATGGAATAAGTAAAGATTCACACTATTTAATGAATGTCGCAAATATTTACCTTTCAGCATATATTTTATTTACTGATCCCAAGCGGATCAACAGAGAGATTGCAAAAATATTTGCCGATTTTGTGACCACGAAGCTTCGTTGTGGGGCGCAATTTGCGGATCCCGAATCACCTCTTTTCGTCTCGACTGCCAAAATTAAGAAGAACGACGGAAACTGTGCCAATAACCTATAACCTATTTAGTAGCTTAGATGTCAGCGTCAGCTGTCAACTACCGGCGTTGCACTTTGCACTGATCGAATGTGGTTCGAAACTCGGCTTTATATCGTAAGGCGCAAAAAATCCTAAATTCAAACATTGCTTTATGCTTTGACAATGTTGCGCATGCATATAACTTTTATTTTGTCTTTTTTTTTATAAATTTTTATTTGTTGTTTGTTAGAGTTTCGGCTGTATGCGAACATTACAAACACAGATAATCTGGCGACTATCAGGAAACACGATTAGCTGGAATTTTGTTACAGACGTACATATGTCTTTGGCATGAAACGTGCCAATCTCCTTACCTTGCAAGGTCTTTAATATATAAAAAGCGTTTCCTAATTTTTTCTTTACTCTACATTTGGAGAACTGCTTACTTAATTTCTTATTGAAATTCTGCTTAAAATTGCTCAAATGAAAATTTCTTTTAAAAACTTCTTGTCCTTCCTTATAAAAAACTGGTTTTGCTCTAAGGTTATACTGGTTAGCATTTCTCTGATACGCTTGGCGACTATTGTCTTTTATTGCCTCTCTGAGCAACAAGAGCTTATCAGTTCTTTCTATCCGTGGCGATTCTTCTAACAGAGACAACTTTTTACACAAATAATAATCCGATCCGTGGTTGATCATATTAAAGCCAAATAAAGCCTTATAGGGCGAGCAACCAATAGCTTGATAAATACTAGAACGTAATGCTGCCGTTTATCCCAATCAGTCTGTTCTGTTTGCAGATATGCCCGAACAGCTGCCAACAACGAACGATTCACCCTTTCAGCAGCATTACTTTGAGGTGAATACATTGCAGTACAAATGTGTCGAATGCCATATTTGGACAACATTGCCTCAAATCCGTTGGATTTGAACTGAGAGCCATTATCACTGACTATACACTCTGGCACCCCAAACTCATCAAAGATACGCTCACACAAGAATGTTTTTATAGCCGCAGTAGTGAATTTCTTCAATGGACAAAGCCAATGATATCTACTGAAATGATCTAACACAATTAATAGACCTAAGTGACCCTTTTTGCTACGTGGATATGGACCAAGTATATCAACATACAACCTTTGAAATGGTCTCAGAGATATACTTTGTTCTCCCATAGGTGGAAGGAGCGTCATGTTTGGAGCTTTCGTCTCCTTACAAATGTCACACGAACGTACAAAGTCGCGAACATGTTTGGATAAGCCTGGTCAATACAAGTTTCTTCTCAAGCGTTCAATCGTCTTCCCCATTCCTCCATGTGCAGACACTATATTGTCATGCGCCTGGCTAATCGCAGCGACTCTAAGTCCTTCTGGTACACATAGTTTCCAACTATCTGCTTCTTGAGCAGCATTTCCTGATGGGTGCTCCGTTCGTATATACACATACTTCCCGTGCACTCTCAAATCCGGAAATTTCTCAAAATTCTGTTCGACCCTCAATTTTAAATCAAGATTATTCTGATCAATAAAAGATGGGGACTCTAAGTCAATGACTGGCCCTACCGCTTCGATACTATCAATCTCATTTTCCGGCAATCGTGACAAAGCGTCTGGAACAATATGATCCTTGCCTTTTCGATGCGAAATGGAAAACTTAAAAGCCTGTAATCGAAAAATCCATCTAGCCAAACGTCCGGAAACGTTTTGCTGTCTCATAAGCCATACCAGGCTTGAATGATCCGTTACAACTTCAAATTCGTGCAACTCCAAATAGCAGCGGAATTTTTCTATAGACAGTATTATAGCCAAACATTCGCGTTCCGTTACGCTGTAATTTCTTTGCAATTTTGTCAGCTTTTTTGACATAAATGCCACCGGTCTTTCTTCCCCATCATTGGATAACTGTACCAGCACTGACCCTATTCCATAATCACTAGCGTCACAATGTAAGTAAAACTTGCGAGTGAAATCAGGATTCTGAAGCATTGGAGCTTCGGTTAAAAGTTTCTTCAACTTTTCCATTGCTTCTTGAGCTTCGGAAGACCATTTGAAACATTTCTTTGTGGAAAGTACTTCGGTGATGGGAAATGTGACGTCGGCAAAGTTTTGAATAAAACGGCGATACCATCCGCAGACACCTAAAAAACCTTGAAGTTGTTTTATGTTGCGTGGTGGTGGCCAATTCATAACACACTCAATTTTTGCTGGATCAGTCGAAATATCTCCACTACCTATCACGTATCCTAAATAATTAACTTTTTTGACACAAAATTGACTTTTACTAATGTTTAACGTCAGATTAGCTTTTCGGAACTGATCTGAAATTCTGATAAGAACATTAAGATGGGACGGAAAATCTTCTGAAACAATGCATAAATCGTCCAAGTATCCAAATACACAATGACGCAAATCTGGAGGGATAAGGTCGTCCATTAGACGTCACATCGTCGAAGGTGCATTACAGAGGCCAAAAGGCATAACTTTAAATTGATACAAAGATCTGCCAGGCACTGTAAACGCTGTCAATGGTTTTGCTTCATCCGTTAACTCAATCTGCCAGTAAGCATCCTTTAAATCCAATTTGGAAATAATATTTGCTTTTGGAAGACGCGCGAAAATGCCATCGATGCTCTGCAAGGGATACGCATCATTTTTAGTAGCATCATTTAACTTTCTTGCATCTAGACATAACCGAACTTTATTTGGTTTAACTACCAATCGAATTGGTGAACTCCAAGCGCTCTCGGATGGTTCAATCACTCCCAACTGTAACATTCTGTCGATTTCCGCGAACATCAAGTTCTCAATGGCTGGACTTACAGGATAATGTCTTTGTTTCACAGGAGTAGCGTTGCCAATATCTATATGATGTTTGATCAAAGCTGTCCGACCCAAACCTTGGTTTTCAAAATTAGGAAACAATTCCTTAACGCTGTTCAATTGTCTGCGTTGAACTTCAATGGATATTCATCTTCCAAGAATTCTATGTCTTCTCGAGCTTCAATAGAACTGATTATACCCGGTGCCAATTCAAAAATTCGCCAAAAATCAATACCTAATATAAGTCTTTGTGCGATAGATAGTATAATATGTAATTAAATATCTTTTTCAATTTCCTTGTATTTGATTTTAACTTTAAGTATACCTATTACCTTGTGGGCTTGAGCATCAGCAGTTTTAACCTGCGAGGCAATTGGCTTAAATTGAGGAAACGAACTATAATCAGCTTGAGCCAACTCTGCTCCAATGCAACTAATATTTGCTCCTGAATCAAGCAAAACCCTCAGTAAATTCTAAAAATGATACATTTGCATAGCTACGCCTATCTAGCTTATCTTGTATAATGGTCGCAACCATATTTTGCTGCTTCTTTTTAACTTCATTGAAATATTTTCGCATCCGAAGCGTATTTCTTCGCGTCGGATAATTTTCTCCAAATATTTTTTCCCTTATAACATAATAATTGTTTAACCTTTCTTCATATGGTCTAAATCTAATGTTTCCCGAACAACGCTTATCCGTGACACGGCTTTTTAAAATTTCAGCACCCTTTGATACTGCCTCAGCTTCTTCTTCTGGTTTCTGAAAACCCTGCACTACCGTTTCCTTTAGTTTGGGGTCATCCTTGGCTTGGTGGATGCCCCTCCCTGACGGTTTTCCGACCTGGTCTTGCATTTAAGACAGTTGGGTTTGGAAACTTGTGGATCTCCACATCCATAACAAAACACACGTCTGTCCGCTAAACAATCTTGCCACATGTGACCTAAAGCATCACAATTCCAACATTTGATGTTTGCCAATTAAACGCGTTGCAAAGCTGCAATTGAATCCTCTGGCTCGTTTTGGCTTTGGTCATCGCTGTGCTCTTCATCTACTGCATACACTCGATAAGGTGCTGCTTCTCTTGGCTTGACATTGGTTGGTCGCGAGCGACTGATGTCTTTCACGAAGTTCTCTCGCTTTTGCACCAAACATCTTAATTGCCCAATAGAAAAAACTTCCTCAAACAACAATCTATCTTTAATGTCGATTAGTAAATTAGCCTGAACTATTTCTACTTACTCCTGTTCGTCGAATTGAATTGACAACTTATCCATAAGCTTACAAATAGCTACATAGAAAGTGTCAAAGGACTCGCCTGGTTTTTGCTTCCGCGCTCGAATTTGCTCGCGCAATTCATTAACAAAACGACTATCTTTATATTGCGATCTCAATGCTTCACAGAACTGAGACCAAGTAAAATTTTCCACTCGCTTGTGGTACCTCCAAAACCAATAGCTGGCTTTTCCCACCAAAAGCTGATGATCATTTCGGCTTAATGCCTCAATATCATTATTGAGGTGTTCTCTGGTAAAAACTTTGACTCTGTATAAAAACTCTTCAACCGCTAAGCCCTCAGGAGTTCCGTCGAACTTAACGCCCTATTTTTGGATTATATCCGCGACTTTTATAGCACTAAAATTATTCCTTGGCTGAGATGTATAACTTTGTGACCGTGAATTAGATTCTTGCCCTCTCGACAAAACTTGTTCTTGTACTGGCGATTGATTGCTAGATATATTAAGAGAGGACAATACTCGCACCACCGTTTCTCTGACTAGAGTCTCTATATCAGGTTGAGCCTCAGGATTATTATATCGACCATTTCCACGTCTAGGCTGTCGCCTTGGTCTACCACGTCGTTGTGCGGCTGCGTTTGGATTCTTATTTATTTCCACTTGGCTGCCTGCTGATTATCTTCTACTGGTATGTTATCCTGTGTCGTGCTACGAGATTGATCATGCAGACCTGCCTGTACTTCTTCACTTAAGTTTAATTGCCTAGCCACCGCACGTTTCCTAGGACGATCTGGCTGAACATTTGATTTTTTCCTGGCTTCTTGGTTAGGAGTGCGATTTCCTACTACAATTTTCAAATCTTTTGGATGAATTAACGTAAAACAAGATGGACATGTTTTATTCACCTCAATCCGCGTTTCAATACATTGTTTGTGAGAGATATGCTGACACGTGGTAATAGTACTTGGTTGCTTATCTGCCATTGGTTCGAAACAAACTATGCAAACATCTTCCTTCATATTTTCTCCTGGATTTGCAGAAGCATTTCTCTTTCCACCACTACGCTCTACTGGCATTTTAAATATTTTTATTTCTTATATTAATTTTCTTACTTCCTTTTCCGTTTGGCATTTACTGGGGATTTATATAATTGTGCAGTTTAGTTCTTGCTTCAAAACTTTCGACATATTATTGATTTGGGCTATTGTAACTACTTTGGACTTCTGATGTCGACTTAAAATGACTAATAAGTTAACCTCACTTTAACGGACTCAAGTACGCATAAGCATACTTTGAGTATTCCAGCAAAAGCAATTCTACAAACTGTTCATCTCTTATCTACACCTCTTCGAAATCCTATTTAAATGAAACTCAATATTTTTCTGCCGTTATAGTAACGCAAAGCCTTACCACATATCCTTATCCACGGTTGAAGTATTCAAACACTCAAATACTCGAATTCCAGTGGGGTATATTAAGAATCAACTCTACTAAACTACCTCTTTCAAAACTTTACTAAATATCATTCGAAAAACAAACGAGCTAAATTGAAAATGACTTGCGAAAGCTTCGACCAAATTATGCATTGCCTAATAATATCAACTTACGTTTACACATTCAAGCCTCTGCCTAATAAGATGTGTTGCGATCATAACTCAAAAGAATTGGAAATTTGTACATAAAAGTTGTTACTGGTTGCTTTTATTCACCGCACGAAAAATAAAACAAATTCCTAGAACCCGCTTTCAGTTACAAATTCAAAACTTTTCTTCGCCTTCACAAATTCACTTTGTGTGGGCCTAGCTAAACTCTTTACACTTGAATGTAAATTCGTCTAACGTGCTCCACGTGTTGGGCGCCAAAAACTTTTGTAACGGTCCGGCTCACTTGGGCGACAAGAACTTTGTAGCCCACATGCCTAAACGAGCTTGGCGAGGTCTCTACCGAGACTGCATACATTGAAAAGTCTATACACAGGGAAAACCATACGCTAGTAGCGTTCCTAGACATAGAGGGAGCTTTCAACAACGTCACTCCTAGGACTATCACCGACTCGCTGACGGATTTGGGGGTTGACTCCCTGACTGTGCACCTGATCGATCAGATGCTCCAATGCAGGATCGTAAGGGCCGCACTGGGGGCAGTGACTGTCACCAAATCCGTTGATCGTGGAACCCCACAAGGCGGAGTCCTCTCTCCTCTTCTATGGAACGTAGCAGTAAACCAACTGCTGTTGTCCATGGATGGGGGAGGGTGCAAAGTGGTAGCCTATGCAGACGACGTTGCCTTAGCCTTTTCAGGCAAGTTCCCGCAGACGTTATGTGACCGAATGACGGAAGCCCTTGCTAGGCTTTCCGGTTGGGCAAAAAGATCTGGATTAGGAGTTAATCCTGCTAAAATGGAGCTGGTCCTCTTTACGAGGAAATACAAAATTCCGTCTCTACAGCCACCAACTCTAGATGGGGTTGAACTGTCCTTTAGTGACTCAGCAGGATACCTAGGTCTAATTCTAGACAAGAAATTAAACTGGAATCTTAATACTGAAGAGCGTATAAGGAAGGCACATGTTGCTCTATACGCCTGTAGGAAGACAATCGGACTTAAATGGGGCATGACTCCGCAAGTTGTCCATTGGCTCTACATTGCGGTAGTCAGACCAATTTTATTCTATGGTGTTTCTGTCTGGTGGCCTGCACTTGACAAGAAAACAGTCACCAGGAAATAAGGAAGGGTGCAGCGAACTGCTGCTCTCTGCATAACAAGAGCTTTACGTACGACCCCGGGTAACGCTCTTCATGCCATACTGCACTTCCTACCTGTCGAAATGATGGGGCGGAAAATAGCAACTATGTCAGCGCTCCGAATGAGGGAAGCCAAACAGTGGATAGGCCAGGACTTTGGACATTCAAGTTTCTTGAAAGACAATCCACTCATACCAGACAATACGGATTATCAGATCCCACAGGTGTATTTAGACACTCCCTTTACCACCCTAATCCCAACTAGAGAGAACTGGGAAGAAGGCTTGCCCGCAAGACCTGCGGAAGCCATAGAAATTTTTACAGACGGCTCAAAGCTGGACGGTAGAGTAGGAGGCGGCATTTTCTGCGCCAATTTTAACTTACGCAAAGCTTTTCGACTCCCTGACCACTGTAACGTCTTCCAGGCAGAAGTGCTAGCAATTCAGGAGTCACTAAGTTACATTCCACATAGGTGTAATGTCAGTAAAATCTATATCCTCACAGACAGCCAAGCAGCTATTAGATCGCTGGAGTCGTACACGTCGAACTCTAAGGCTGTTCATAACTGTCGCAAATCTCTAAGCAAGATGGCAGAGCAGTTTAGCATATGCCTAGTATGGGTCCCAGGACATAGGGACATAGAAGGCAACTGCATCGCTGATGAACTTGCCAGATTAGGAACTACCATGGAACTCCTTCCAGACAAAGAGTGCATTGGTATACCTATGGCATCCTGTAGACTCAACCTAAGAGATTTCTTCGAGATGGAAGCCAACAGAGTATGGCAGCTCTCCACTCACAACTCACGTATTGCTCATCAAACCTGGCCAACCAGATGCCGTTAGAAAATGTGTAATTTTTACTACATACGTGTCAATATCTATAACCTTATTTTTTTCCGGCGGAGTTTCTGTTTTACTGAATTTATTCTTTATCGTTCTTTATTTCCTTACAAAAGTCGCATTGGTTAATGACCACCTTGTAACGGTCCGGCTCACTTGGGCGACAAGAACTTTGTAGCCCACATGCCTAAACGAGCTTGGCGAGGCAAACATGTTGTTCCCGATACATCCTCCAAACAGCTCTATTGATCAGCAGCGAAAACAGCGGGGCGGGACCCATTAATTTCTAGCTCTTCCGGGATGGGGTGGGTTGTTGCTGCTGCTGCTGTTCGGCGTTACCTAAGGTTTTATTATAGAGTCCCTCATTAAACTTACTCTTTTGTCGGAGCCGATACTCCACGAAAAACCTCTAGCCATGCCTACGGTCGACGACACGACGCGTTGGCGGTAATCTATCTATAAAAAAAAATACCTATTAGTTGGTCCACCGATTTTGATGACAAGAATCGCGTTGTGGTCTTAGATGTTGTGCGACCCACCTGTTCTGTACCCACCCTACCATGGTCTTTAACGAAAGTCGTTGGGTGAAGACCCCATTTTGTTTTTACACAATTACATTAAATTCCCATGCCCACGGAAAATAAAAAAAATTACTACACAATCATGGTTTCAAATTCATATTCATCCAAACTTGGTTTTATATTTTGGGGAGCTCATCATAGTTGGAATTATATTTAATCTTAGAGTACAATTTTCAAACAATTCATGATTCAAAAAAATTTTTTTTCTGCTTACTCGAATCCGCTAATTATCATATTGCTAAAAAAAACTTATTTCTTAATTATTAACTTTCTTCTCCATTTTTGCTTTATTTTGTTTCATTTTATTTTTATTTATTTGTTTATTTTAATTTTATTTTTTATCTTTATTATTATTATTTATTTTTTGTTTGTAATTATTTTGCATCTTCTTAATATTTAATTATTTTTTCTCCATCTTATTATATGTCAGCAGGTTATTACCTAATGCGATGATAATTGTTTATTTATTTATTATTTTTATTTTTTTATTTATTTTTTAATTTAAGTTATAAGAATGTTTATCTAACCTAAATTGTGTGCAAGCGCAAAATCGATCATAACAAGCAAGAACAATAAAAAAAAGGTTTTTTTTTGTTTTTCTACTACACTTCCTTGGAAGCCTTAGGCTGTAAAGTTTAATTTTTTTTTTTTTTTCAATTTAAAAGTATTCATTGATCTAGTCTCTTTATTTAAAATTTTGGCCTGACCTATTTATATGTCAACCAAGGTATAAGTGGTTTGCTTTTAATTTTGTGTGTTGATTTGACATTGATACACTTCGATACACACAATTACATTAGCACTTGCTGAAAAAAAAGATGTTAAAAATGACAACCAAAAATATAAAAGAATAAAAAAAACAGAAGTGTAAAATCAAAGTTGATTTATCATTATCTTGATTGGTATTTACATCGCGTAATGCGGGACTGCAATAAGCAAACGAAAGAATGCAAAACGATCAGACGACTAAGAACATCGTAGATAAGGTAGGTCGGCTGGGACCAGCCTACGTATGAACGCTGATAATACCTCGCATTCTCGCAAGTAGGTAATTTACGATCGGACGGTTTGTTATTATGTTTTCTATTTATTTATTGTCACACTCACAAAGAATAATCCTCGTTGAAGGCCTTCACGATGATCGGAGGTTTGTTATATAGTTAGTTTTTTTCTTATTAATTTTTTTATTTAGTTTTATTCCTTTCTTTTATATTTTTATTATTATTATTTTTTTTATTTTTTTTTTTTTTTGTTCTAGTTTGACTTGCTTATTTTATTTTTGCGCTTCGCATTATTTCGACTTGCTCAGGTTTGGATCGCAAGCGCACATGTTATTGTCGATCGAAGGGTATACTTGCCAAATAGACTCGTTTGAAACCACACACACATGCACATATGTACTATTAGTTCTTATTTGCTTTTGTTGCTTCTGATAAAAAAATTATTTTAATGTTTTCTTTCCATTGATTTGTATTCTTGCATTACATTCACATATGATGATCGATTTAGATTTTGCATTGTTTTTTTTTTTTTTTTTTTTTTTTCTTTAATAGCCTTATTTAACGTAATTTAATTTAAGCAAAACTTTATTCAAATTATATGAAGTTTTATATGTTTTTGATTGTTGTCGCTTTTTGTGCTGCTACACTCGGTTCGTACTAAACAGGCACTATGTATTAATTTAATTTGAAACAGGTTGTGTGGTTTTGGGGACTTAAATATTCCACTAACACTTTAGTAGGGCTGGCCTTTAGTTAGCGAGATTTTTCTTAGTATTACACCCACTGAACACATTCCACCTTGCTGCACTAGTATTAGGCAATCACTAGCGTGAAACTTCATTGTATTCCCACAGCAGCGCTCTGGCTGAGAAACCACCCTGAAATACAACAACTGGCACGACGAAAAAAAAAGAGAGCCGGCTTGAGCAACTGCGTCCCGTGTTTTTGCCAACAGTTTTGCTCACGCAATTGGGGACTTCTTTTGTTTTTCGAGATCCGCTCCAGAGAGTTGCGATTCGTTTGCGCATGGAAATTCAACCTAAGTGAATCAAATTCCCCAAGACAATGGAATAAGTAAAGATTCACACTATTTAATGAATGTCGCAAATATTTACCTTTCAGCATATAGCTTCTTAATCAGTATTTTATTTACTGATCCCAAGCGGATCAACAGAGAGATTGCAAAAATATTTGCCGATTTTGTGACCACGAAGTTTCGTTGTGGGGTGCAATTTGCGGATCCCAAATCACCTCTTTTCGTCTCGACTGCCAAAATTAAGAAGAACGACGGAAACTGTGCCAATAACCTATAACCTATTTAGTAGCTTAGATGTCAGCGTCAGCTGTCAACTACCGGCGTTGCACTTTGCACTGATCGAATGTGGTTCGAAACTCGGCTTTATATCGTAAGGCGCAAAAAATCCTAAATTCAAACATTGCTTTATGCTTTGACAATGTTGCGCATGCATTTAACTTTTATTTTGTCTTTTTTTTATAAATTTTTATTTGTTGTTTGTTAGAGTTTCGGCTGTATGGGAATATTACAACCTGTATTAATTCTAACAGTTTTGGGTAATAAATTTTATTCTTCATTTGGTTATAGGTTTGGGGGCGTTTACATATTACGTGAGGCATTTATTTAGGATTTTTCGACCCCCCCCCCCTACCCCTGGTGAGATTTCGTAAGATTTTCCTTTATTCCCCCCCCCCCCCCTCCCCACCCTCACACAATCTCACGTGAGATTTTATAAAATGTGTTTATGGCTGTAAAATCCATTGGATTTAAGAAAAATACAAAAAAAAAAAAAAAAAAACAATTTGTACGATAAACACCATTGTGAAAAATTTCGCTATATTTATATTCTAGAAAAATTCCTTACCTTAATTTAACTTTATTTTCACACATTTACATGGTTTTATTTACGTGACATTTGTTAAAACCCCGCACGCCCCCCCCCCCCCCCCCCCCCCCTGATGAGATTTGGTGAGATTCAACTTGACCCCCTCCCCCCTTAAATACCTCACGTAATTTGTGAACGCTGCCTTTCCTGAAAAACTGAATGCTTACTCTCTCTTACATGATAAATCGATATTTGTTTCACTGCTTCAGTTTCGTGTTCAAGTTTAAGTTACGTACAACGTACCCTAGCGTTACTTGGTAAGTTCAATTCCCTAGGTGCATTTGTATGTATTTCGTACTCTATTGTATCCCGCCGTTTATTGTGCTGTAATGTATGGGTATATTTAACTTTATTTTTCTGTATCCGTTTATTTGATTATTCACTAAACTTAATGTGGCACCTGTATCTATTAATGCTACATATTTCTGTACTTCAATGTTAAGTTCCATTAATGGTAGGCATTCCGAGTCTGCTTCGTAAAAAAAAAACAGAATTGTTTACCTCTGCCCCTTCGTAACAGTCTCTCTGATTCTGGTCGTTTTGTTTGTCTGAGTTGTTGTCGTTTTCATGGTAATTTTTGTCATTCAATTCATTGTGGTAAGTGTTGTTAATCCTATTTCGTTCTGCTTCTTCATTGTCTACTTCCATTGGTTCTGGGTTTCCAGACCTTTATTGTCTTGTTTGTTGTGAGTTCGTTTATTGATTATTCTGGTAATTCCTACTCTGTCCCGAGTTGTTACTTCTTATATTCTATCTGTATTGTCCAGAGTTGCTATTTTGTAAATCTTTTGTTGGTTTCTATTATTTTGGTTTAAATTCTGATATGCGTTAAACTGCTGGTTGTCTTGTTGATCGTTTTTTCGGTTCGTATATTTATTTTGATAATTGTTTTTATGATTTTGCTGTTGGGCGTTTGGGTTATAGTTATTGTTATTAATCCCTTGGATTCCATTGTATGTACCTGTTTCCGTTATATTTCTATTGGGTCTTGTTTTTATACTCGATACCGAAGGTAAAGAGTATATTGCGTTTGTGCAATGTCCGTCATTTTGTCCGTCCGTCCGTCCATCTGTCCGTCTGTTAGGTTAGGTTAGGTTAGAGCGGTAGTGGGCAGGTGAGAGACCCTTCCACTCACTTAGGCCAATTGTTGGCCCATTGTGATGCCACGATGGACTGCGTCCACAACTCCGTCTACCCGAGAACAGGGTGTGTGATACTATTTGAGAGGGCGTGGTTCCAGCCCGAAGCGTGAATAAAGGAGAGAATACTCTTGGGGGTGGTGTTCGCTATCTCTGAGAGGTCTGTTAGGAAATAGGAACCGAGAAAGCGATTTCTATTTTTGCAGAGTACAGGACAGTCGCAAAAAATATGGGAAACAGTTTCCTCCTCTTCCTCGTCCCGACAGCTTCTGCAGAAATCGTTAGAAGGGGCTAGTAGTCTCGCTGCATGAGATCCCACTAGCCTGTGCCCCGTAACAGCACTCACTACGGAGGCACAACCTGATCTATTTAGGTGGTTTAGGCTTGAAGAGCGCTTTTTACAGCGCGTTGGCCATGTCTGTCTGGCTATATTGCATCTACCGGTGGTGTGTTGCTACCTTTTATTTGCTTCGCGTTCGAAATGCTCGCGAATCCTAAGTTTACAGCTGGCCATGGGCATGCCCAAACCCTCCTTATCCGAGAGGAGAGGCATGGTAGTACCATGTCTTGCCAGCTCATCCGCCCTACAATTGCCCTCGATTCCTTTGTGACCGGGCACCCATATTAGGTAGAGTTCGAACTGCTCTGCCATCTCTTGCAGAGATTTGCGGCAGTTTGTGACGGATATCGAGTTCGACGATATCGCGTTGAGCGATTTGATAGCTGCTTGGCTATCAGAAAAGATGCAGATTTTGGCTGCAGAGCGTTCAATTCCTTGTAAGGATTTGAGCGCTTCTTGTATAGCGGTGATTTCTGCCTGGAAAACACTGCAATGGTCAGGTATATTAAAGGAATTATTTATGAACAGTTCTTCGCAGAAGACACCTCCCCCTACCCGGTTGTCTAGCTTTGAACCGTCCGTAAAAATTCTAATTGAGTCTGTCGGCCCTGGTATCCCTTCTCTCCACTCTTCCCTCGATGGGATAATTGAGTGGAAAGAAGTATTAAGAAACTCCTGAGGGCAGCAGTAGTCAGTTGCTGGGGGAAGAAGCGAGTTTCCATTGAGAATACTTGAGTGACCGTGTGTCTGTGCGGTCCACTGGTTTGTTTCTCTCATGCGAAGTGCTGAGAGGGTTGCTACTAGTTTGCCCATCTGGTCGATAGGCAAAAGATTGAGTATATTATCGAGAGCCTCGTTAGGGGTTGTTCTGAGGGCTCCAGTGGCGGTCAGTCCTGCAGCGCGCTGCACCTTGCCTAGCAAGCGAACTGACTTTTTCTTTGAGAGTGTTGGCCACCATACTGATACTCCGTACAGTAGGATTGGCCGAATGATGGCCGTGGACAGCCACAGAGTTATGTGGGGGGCCATGCCCCATTTCAGTCCGATCGACTTTCTGCACGTGTAAAGAGCAACTAGGGCTTTCCTAACACGCTCTTCGGTGTTAAGATTCCAGTCCAGTTTGCTGTCTAAAGTGAGCCCTAAGTATTTGGCTGATTTGCTGAAGGTTAGTTCCACCCCGTCAAGGGTGGGCGGCCTAAGATTCGGGATTTTATATTTCCTAGTAAAGAGGACAAGATCAGTCTTCGCTGGGTTCAGTCCGAGTCCGTTTTTCTTTGCCCAAGTGGACAGAGTGCGAAGCACTACGGTCATGCGTTCGCACAGGGTTTGGGGGAATTTTCCCGAGAAGACAATCGCAACGCCATCCGCATAGGCAATCACCCTGCAGCCACCTCCCTCAATGGAGCGCAGCAGAGAATTTAATGCCACGTTCCAAAGGAGAGGAGAGAGAACTCCACCTTGAGGGGTGCCTCTGCAGACGGACCTGGAGATTGTCGTGGAACCGAGAGTTGACCTGACGATCCTGCGTCTTAGCAGTTGATCGATCAGATGCACAGCACGGTGCCCGACACCCAAACCCGTTAGCGCCTCTGTGATTGCCTCTGGGTTGACGTTGTTGAAAGCACCCTCTATGTCAAGGAAGGCGACTAGAGAATAATCCTTCAGGTGAAGCGATTTTTCCACTATGGAGATTACAGCATGAAGTGCTGTTTCCGTGGATTTGCTTTTTTGATACGCATGTTGCGCACGGGAGAATTGATGTGTCGGTATCAAATTCCTTAAGTGAAGGCCCAGCACCCTTTCAAAGGTCTTGAGTAGAAAGGATGTTAGGCTTATTGGACGAAAGTCCTTGGGAGTTGTGTGGGAGGCTTTGCCCGCCTTTGGAAGCGTTGGGATGAGTCCCGTCGTCCAGACTCCAGTGAAAATTTGTAGGAGCCAGTTTAAGGCAGTCTCACCTGCATGCTGCAGTTGGGCTGGAAAGATGCCGTCTGGCCCTGGGGATTTGATGGGCATGAAGCTGTTGATAGCCCATGAGATTAATTCTTTAGTCAGGAAGTTTGTGGAAGGTCTATCCATATGAACCCCTGTGTTTGTCTGTGGGACTGCTACTGCTGAGCAGCCCGGAAAATGAGTTTCCATCAAGAGTTCCAGGGACTCAGAGCTGGACGAAGTCCATGAGCCGTCTGGTTTTTTAAGAAAACCTACCGATGGGGTGGTTTGAGAAAGAACTTTTCTGAGCCTTGCGGCCTCTGTGGTACTTTCGATATTAGAGCAGAATGTCTGCCATGAGGAGCGTTTAGCTTGTCTGAGTGCCTTCTTATAGGAGGCGAGGCTGGTTTTGTAGAGACTCCATGACTGGTCATCTCCGAGAGACCTAGCTATATTAAAAAGCTTGCGTGATGTCTTACGCAGCTCACACAGTTGGGGAGACCACCATGGTGGCTTAGTCTTACCTCTGGGTTTGCTACGGGGGCACGACTCGTTTAGGGCGGACTCGCATGCCTCCGTAAGCTTTTTTATAAGTAGGTCTGTGGTTTCAGTAGTGGGGTTTCCCAGTGGGGGGGACTCAGGGACGAGAGTGTTTAAGTGATTTTTGAAAGTGGACCAGTTTGTACGTCTAACATTCTGGTGCCATTTGGGCTAGGGTACGTCGAACGAAAAGACTATTTCGATATATCTATGGTCTGAGAAGGAGTGCTCGTCTAACACTCTCCATCTTGTTAGTTTGCTACAGAGGGAGGTTGAGACTAGCGTAATATCTAGTACTTCTTCCCTGTTCTTTGTAATGAAGGTTGGGTCGTTGCCCGTATTACAAATCATGAGGTTAGTGGACAGAATGTAGTTAAAAAGCAACTCACCCCGTTCATTTGTGTCAGTGCTTCCCCACTGATGATGATGGGCGTTGGCGTCACACCCAATTATGAGGTCGGTGTGCGTGGTTTCGCTGTCGGTCATCATCCCTTGCAGGAGTGGATGTGGGAATGGCCCTTGGTGGTCATGGGCCAAGTATGTTGAGCTAACTCTCACATTCCCAGCCTTCAACTCCAGGCAGACAGCTGTGTTGTCTCCATCGCTGTAGTTAGGGAGCAAAAATATATTAAGGTGTTTTTTTGCTAGAATGCAGGTGCGAATTTTACCTTTATTTTGGGCTACTATTAGCTTATAGTCTTTGGTCCCCAGTCCAGTCACCTTGCCACCACAGACCCAAGGTTCCTGGATGAGGACAACGTCTGCTCCACATTGGCTTATGCGGAGCAGCAGAGCGGCCGCCGCCGCTTTGCAGTGGTGGAGGTTAATCTGAGGAAGTCTTAGTGACATCTTCAGGCCGACGCTCCACCACTGTCCTGTTCGCTTCCTCGTCCGTGTCATCCAAGTCAAGGGACTCTTCACGGAAGCTCGCTAGCTTGGCCATGTCATTGGCCAATTCAGAGCCCTCTGAGTGGTAGCCGGCCTCCTTCCCATCTGCCGACTCCGTACAAAGGTCTTGACGGGGGACACCATTGTCTGTGGTACCCACTGCTACAGGCCGGTTGACACAATTGTCTGTAGTGTCAACCGATTTATCAGGGAGCGCCTCGTCTGCTGCCGAGAGCTTGTTGGTGTCGGTTTTATAGACGCAGATAGCTACGGTTTTGAAGCCGTAGTAAGCCGCGCCATCCGAACCCGCTAGTGCCTCCGCCGATCTCTCGTTGATTATGAGGATCACCTGCCTCGAGTTGCCTTCTGGCTCGTCGACTTTGGCGACCCTCCAATCAGCTGTGTCAAGCGTGGGATTGCTCAACTGGAAGATTTTCAGGACCTTTTCGGGGTCCTCGGGCTTGGCAGAAGCCCATACCCTGGCGTGAGGTCTACTGGGCACATCCTTCCAGTCCACCGCCTCCAGTTTCGCGTCAGGGTAGATCTCTCCCAGCATTGCAACCGCCTTCTTATACAGCCCGGCAGATCGCTCATCCTCACAAGCTATTGCTTTAATGTTGCCCTGATGCCAGCCTGCATCAGAGCAACGGGGTGGTGGGGGGGGGGGGGGACCCATGAATTCTGTCATGAGGTCGACGAACCTGTCCTGCAGCTCATTTTCGATAATCCCCCACCGATTCCTGGGGATATGACCCTCTGTCAAGGACCCCAATGACAATCTTCTCTCTGGTGGCTTCGGCGAAAGATTTCGTCAACGGCTGCGGACGAGGTGGAGGAGGTCTAATCCGCTTTGCTTGCGGGACCGAATACTCAACGGACCGCTGGCGTTTCTGCTTGGATTTGGCAGAGGACGCAGGGGGGGCTGGCTTGAAATAAGGGATGATTTTTCTGGCCCACTACGGTCCTGGAAGGACGCTTTGACTCCCTCAGGAGCAACGGACTTTGTGGTGTTGCCCGTTGGCGCTACCGTCCTGGGTGCCGAATTGGCAACCTTTGGTTGCACACCACTTGCACCAGGAGCGGCGCTGGGCAGACCACCGAAGTGGGATGACGGCTGGCTTGCCCGTTTTCCACTTATGCTGCTGGTGGGCTTGTGGACGTCTGCTGGCTTACCAGACGTGGGGGTGTTTCCACCGACAGAGGGATTGGCTTGTCCCCCCGGGTTTGAGAGTGTCCCGGTCACTGTGTTTTTGCTTTTGTTTATTGATTTCATATTTGAATCCCACGAGTAGACGGGAAGGACGGTCACCCGCGACATAGCCCGTGTATCGCGGGAAGCCTAATTTAAACTGGAGTTCGGCAGGTATCCAGAGTTCGCAAAGTAGAGACCGAGCACCCCCTCGGCCACGAATCCCTCGGCACAATGCTGTTCCACCTTGGATTGGGGTAATTTTATAGAGTTTTCTTCTCTCGCCCGACTACAATTGGTCAGCACCCTTGGCAGAGACATGACCGTACCAAGGATCTGCTTCCAGCCGCCCTCGCGTGGAGAGTATAGTCGCACTACCAATTGTGAGCCGCAAGGACGGAGCGCACGGCATCAACGTACACACAAATTGTCAGTATGCATGGACGTGTGATGTCAGTAAGCTTTATCCCCTTGTTGCTCCAATCGGCTGACGGCCATCTGTCCGTCTGTATGTTCGCAAACTTTTTCCACACCCTTCAAGCTAGGGACTTGAAACTTTCCAATTCTCTTTATCTATGGGATAGTAAATTAAAGTGTCCAAATTGGGGTTATACGATAACAGGAGGGCTGGCAAATCGATAAATTCGATAGCTCAAAACCGATAAATCCCCATATTTCGCACATCCTTACAGCTAGAACTACCAAATTTGGTAAGAAGATAGCTACTATCAACCCCCAAAAAACTGCATAGAAAATTTTGGAGCCATTGTGCCCCCAGCCCCCGCATTTTAAAGTCAAAAAAGCCTATATCTCACACATTTTTTGAGCTAAGGCCACAAAATTTGGTGCCAAGATAAATGATGATTACCCCCGAAAACTGCATCAAAAGTTTGGATGCCACGCCTACCGATACTGCCCTAGCCGCACCCATCCACCCCACAATTCGTCAAAAACGGGAATGCGTGTATCTTCCAGAGTTGTGGAGCTAGAGCCTCCGAATTTGGTAGGAAGATAGCTGGTAACGACCCCCAAAGAACTGCATCAAAGTTTTGGAGCCACGCCCACCCATTTCGCCCCCCTTTCCACACCTTTTAAAATTTTTTAGCCAGAGCCACAAAACCTGGTATGAAGATAGCAATTGACATTCCACATAGATCTGCATCAAAACTTTGGATGCCACGCTCACCCATACCGCCCCCAATCCCCCTATCCCCTCTTTTTACAAACTTTGAGCTAGAGTCACAAAATTTTGAAACGAAGACAGCTGTTGGCATCCCCATCTGCATCGGAGAATCTTTAACGCAGCGTGCACCTCTGCCGCATCCGTACCCGTTTGCAAGCAGGCCTCATTTTACCGGTTTTAATACTGGTAAAGAGTATACCGAAGTTGGTTGCGTCCGAATGCAACGTTTCCACTTGTTGTTGTTTTAGCTATCTTTCAATATTCAGGTATGGAAAGTTATTAATACAAAATAATTATGGGTGTCTGTAAAGTGTGTTTACGGAAAATCTGTGTAATTCTCTTAAGGATTGGCCGATGATAAGAAAAGTAGGAAAATGTCGAAAATGTCAAATCAATGGTGGTTCCTCCCATCGTATTTGACATATGAACATTTGATGCGCAGTCGAGATTATACATTTCTTTCATGAATTTAAGGAAAGTGTCATAATTTTTAACGTTTGTGTTAAAACCGCCACAGAGAAGAATTGGTACTTCACTATCCACTTGCATGGTCGGATGCACATATTGGCTGTTGTGCACATATGTCAAAAGTGCTTGGTGCAGCAAAACAGAGCAAAATTTTATACATTTAATTGTTAATCCGCCAAGCAGACGTCGCCAGTGTGTTTCTGAGACGAGTTGTGTCCGATAATTCAATGTGCAGAACTTTTGCCGTGGATGTTGAAGATAATTTCTTAAAAATGGCTACTCCACCAGCTGCATTTGCGCCAGAATTTTATCCACTGTTCTGCAGGGTCACACACTCAAAATTATTTATTGAAACGGGATCAAAATCGTCACGCATCCACGTTTCAGTCAATGCCAAATAATCAGACCGTGATATGACTGTGTCCATTTCCATATCCGCTGAGTGAGCAGACAAACTCTGAGAATTAATATTTATCACTATAATTTGTCCAGCGTTGTTAGTATCATCACATAATTTCACTGCTTTCTCAGTGATGGTTTTAAGTCTGTGTCCACTGAGCCGAACATATTCGGTAACTTTTTCTCGCGTAGCCTGTGATCCACTTCCATTCCATCCGTGTTTGAAAATGAAAGGAGCATCATTGTCCGTGATAATGTGCAAGCCGTCTAAATTTGTAGCCCGACTCAGCGACACTTACACTAACTGCTGCCGTTGCTTTGACGTGTATTTATAAACAACAACATCCCACTTTGCGACTTATGTATAGTAATAGCACAAGCTGGAACGGCGGGAAACTGTTTCCGTTTGCATTAAACAGTTCTTGTTAGTGTAAAATTGACAACTTTCTTATTCACCGGCACCCAGTTGGGAGACAGAGTGTTAGGCTTGCTTGCACGTGAGGTCGACATTTGACTTTGGCACTGGCACCTCTTGTAGCTTCCTCAAACTCGAACCATAAAGTAATGATATCTTCTCTAGATGCTGGCAATATTGTTCTGGTTGATGTTCCTGCTTCTGCAGAATGGTCGTCCACATTTGCTTTCCGACGTTCGATATGTTTACTAACCCATCAGCTTCATCTATGTTAGAAGTTATCATGTAAGGAAGCCCATCAGCTAATGGCAGCAGGTACGAAAATCCATCGGTCTCTGCTACCGTCACCTTATGAAGCTTACCTTGGCACTGTGTCTTTTCTTGCTCAGTGGAATAACCAAGCATATAACCGTATGAAAGACAGCTGTATGCGTTAGTGATTGCGCTTCGGTTGTAGGAATAAATTTCATTATTACTATAATACAGCTGGACAGCATTAGGCACATTTTCCTTGCACCAAGCATGAGTTTTATATCTAGACTCAATAAGTGTGATCAATTCGATACTTAGTTTTAGTCCATCTCCAAGTTCGGTTAGAATCGTTGAAAACCGTTCATCAAATTGTCGCACAACACGAACCACGGGAAAGAAGTCAATGCTATGCCACAGAATTGGTCCTCCAAGTTGATTGATCGGCATGCTGTAAAATGGAATTGCTCGTACCGGTGGTAGCTGTCTGAACTCGCTGCATAGTATCACGTAGACGCCTCCGAATAGCTTGTCGTATATGCCGGTAATCTACTGCAGTCAGTAGTTGACTTTTTGAATGTCTGAACTCATCGAAGTAAACAGCTTTGACGCCAACGACCATGTTTCTGTAGGCTTGCAAATTCACTGTGGATAAGAGTTTTGTCACGCGAAAAGCTGTGAGACGAAATGCTGACTGCACTGTAGTGCCACAAAGAGGGAAAGCGGCTTTGCCTGTGCTTGCACAGGCTATGTAGGCGTTGTTCATCAAGTTGTGCTCCTGAGTATAGTGGTTGTACGAATCCATAAGGCACTTTAATGTGTAAGTTTTTCCACAGCCCGCGGGAAATGTCACAATGTCCACATGTAATTGCGGTACGACCTCAAGGATTATCCTCCGTTTTTCCAGATTGGTGGTTCGTACAAACGCGCAATGTTGCTGCGTTGACATCACATTGCTTCGCTTCTTCTCAATCGAGAACCCTTGCCGTGAGACGATTTGGTTAACGTCATCGATGTTTTCGAGACCATCTTCTCCTAACAACCGTTGGACAAAGGGTTTTCTTGATTCTTCTTACTTATTACTTACTTACTTATTACTGTTATCTTCGTTTTGCGAGATCATCAACGCTTCAAGTTCATTCATGACGTTTTCAATGCTCAAATTTGTTTCGAATAGGCTACGGCGTTCCATAATCGTGTCTTTGTTTTCGTCAAATAATTGCATAGATTTATTTTGATCAACAATCTCTGACATATCGTTGCGGAACTGTACGTTTATAATTGACAGTTTCATCAATATTGTAGTGTCTACATGGTATGATACGTGCGGTCAGTCGCTACGATATTTTTTGGTGCTCTCAGCTGCCTCGCTTCAGTTTCACCTCCTGAATCTTAATTTTTATCAACTTGCACATCGTCTTCCTCGTCAACGAAATGATTAGCTTTAGTAGACCACGAAACAAACTCAGCCAAATAATCTTGTTCTTAAGATGCAGGTCGTTCTTAAGATCGCTGAAATATGTTTTTGGTCCAGACATTAGTGCTGTCTACTTCGATGCCTTCGCGGTCCATTTGTTGACGATGTTTTCGGCAGCATTGTCTTTCTGTCGGCCACACTGTTGGTATGTAAGCAACATTACGAGTTGTCTCGCTCATTGGTTGTCGCAGAAGATACCATGCAGCTTCTTGTGCTGACATCTCAACTGCGTTAAGCAGCTTGATACTTAAAGATTTCAATTGGACTATGTAGTCCTGCTCGGGATGCTCTTGCATCATCGTGGTAAGCTCGAGAGAAGGTTACCCATTCTACGAGCTGATTTATTTACATACTCTAAGACATAGTCTGCACTGCTTTACTCATCCAAGATGAACTGAATGTCGATGTTAGAGTTGACTTCGCCAGCAAGGTACGGGATTCCTAACCTGCAAGTTGTCTCGCCCTGCTTTGTGCAGGTGTAGGTATGTTTGTGAATTTGGTTGGCGTAGATAGAATCGTTAATCACATCGTCTCGGGCAACGGAACTTAAATTTTCCAAAAGCTCAATAGTTCTTGGCATATTTTCCGACACGGTCTCATCTGGGTCGTCGTTCAGCCACAATAAAACATGAGCGTGTGGACTTCCCCAATGCTGAATCTCAATGCGAAGGAAGGAATCTTTCACGAAGTACTGGCCGAAAGGATTGTTTTGATTTCAGCGTTTTCATAAAGGAACATACGAGCTTGTAAAAGTAAATGCAGCACGTAACAGGGTCGTCGCTCACTAAAGGACAGCGCTGTGAAGTGTTAAGATCTTGTGCTGTTCTTTCGGGAAATTCATTGCTCAGTTTGAGAAGTACATATATTGAGCAGTTTCATCCAGCGTACTTCATTTGCGCTTATAGTTAGAAAGATGGTTGACTTCCCAAGTTGACGAATCATGGCAAAGAGGTCTCGTTTGCGTGAAGATCAGTATTGGACGGAGTTTGGCACTATCTTCATAAATGCAAAATTTTTTATGACATATTCTTTCATAAATTCAGTGTCCTCTAGCAAACGTCGCGTAACATTTTCCTTGACCGAAACATTGCGGAAAGTGTTATAAATTCCGTCTACCATGCGCAGCCGCAATTTTTTCATTGCAACGTACACAAACTTTTGAGGCAATGCTCCTCGTCGGTCACGTTGTCTCATCGCACTGGCCGCCATCATGTAATGTGTCACTGAAACGTTCATGTTAGATCGACGTGGCTCTCCAAGGTATATCGATGGAAACGACAATTCTTCTGCATGGCGGTCATAAATTATTTTGAGATGTTTTTCGAGATTTCCTATTGCGATATGGAGACAATCTTCTTCGCTCCACATCATGGTATGTTGCCTTGAAGCAAGAATTTCAGATTCAGGGTTATTTTCATTGGATATTTTGTCTATACGGTTTGACGTACGTCGTCGAATAATGGCACAGTAGTATTTTGTCTCGAAAAATCTGCGTGGATTTCGTACAAACGATATAAAGCAGACTATTGCAGTACAGCTGGCCACGCTTTGATTGTACTTTTGTTCATTTTCTGTACTTGTACACCATGGCAATTTCTACATATGGTGCGTATCAGGTAGTTTATTTATATATCCTGTAACTGCACCTGAATTTAGGGACCTGGATTTAAAAAAGGGTTTCAGGCAAGCATAACTGAATGAAAAACAAAAATCATGCATCTTAACAATATGGAACGAAACTATAACGATAAAAATAAATATAGTTTAAAAAAATTAAAAAACACGCTTATATAATACATCGAACTAAAAAGTGAAAAATAAATATAGTAAAAAAAACTAAAAAACACGCTTTTAGAGCATATCAAACTAAGAAGTTAAAAATAATTTTTTAAATAAGCTTAAAAAAATAATAAATGATAAATAGCATTATTGTAAAAAAAGCGTTGGGCGCTCGATGTACGAGAAATATGGACAAAGCGCCCCACGCTTTTTTTACAATAATACTATTTATCATTTACTATTGCTTTAAGCTTATTTGAAAAATTATTTTTAACTTTTTAGTTTGATATGCTCAAAAAGCGTGTTTTTTAGTTTTTTTAACTATATTTATTTTTCACTTTTTAGTTCGATGTATTATAAAAGCGTGTTTTTTAGTTTTTTTAAACTATATTTATTTTTTAATGTTTAGTTCTATTAATTATTAAAAAAAAAAAATTGTAAGTTCTAGTGAACATGAACATGGTGCAGATTTAAAAAAAAAAAAAAATTTCTTTTCGGCCGTGGACGGGATTAGAACCCACGATCGGTGAGTCCGGGAGCGAAGACCCGCGCCTTAGACCGCTCGGCCAACGAACGAACTCGAGGTAATCGGATATACTGACAGTAATAAGCCACTTGCTTTTAGTCCAAAGGAGAGTTAAAAAAAAATTTTTTTCGGCCGTGGACGGGATTAGAACCCACGATCGGTAAGTAGGTAGGCATCTTATTCGGACAAGTGCGAAGTACCCCAAATTGCACAAATTTACTTATATATAACAAATATATAATGCTGCATTTACACTAGTTGATGCAGCGTCAATTCTTGCTATATCCACAATTGATATCAACGCATTTGTTGTGTTTACATTAGTTGATTGAGTTGACAAAAAAACCGGGTTGCCAACTAATTTTCGAGTTGAGCAACGCGCAAGATGCCAACGCGTTGATATTGAAGTTGAGAGTAATTTACACCAAGTGATTGATATCCACATTCGTTGACATTCACGTTGCTAAGCATTTTTCGTTGACGTCGATATTGTGAACGTATCGAAACTGATTTTCGATATTGTGTTGTTTTGTTAATTGAGAAAAGTAAAAAAGTGGTAAGTACTAATGCATATGTAATTTAAAACTAATTGATATGCAATTTATTTACTTTAGAATAACATCAGAACAATGGCAACAGCGAAGAAGAGCAAAATAGCGGCAGCAGTGTATTGGTTCTCGCTCTTGAGTTAATCGATAGCTATCGCCAGCAACTGAAGCAGGTCTACTTTCGATATTAAAATATGGTTCAATACATATGCATAAAAATAAATAAAATTGTATTTTAAATAGCTTTTTATTACTTATTTTTGTTTTTTATAGACTGCACAGTTGAAAAAGCAGACAACATTGTAAAGTATTTGTTGTGCAAAGTATTCATATGCAATTTCTATCGATTGTTTATGTTATGTTATGTTCGTGTATACCGATATATTGTAAGCTAGTATTAAGGTATCGATGTTAGTATTAAGATTTATCAGAAAGTGTGGTTCGGCCACGCTGATCTTGCCTCTGTCTCTTTTCCGGTTACCCTGACGCTGACAACATGTATATGTAACAGCTGCCGAAAAGAATCGATTAAAAGAGAAACCATCGGCGCGATTTTAATAAATAATTTTAGCCATTACAACTCAGAAGTGGGATGCGCCCAACGCCCAACCTGTATTTAACGCCCAACCAACAAAGATGGGCTTGAATAAGGAAGAGATGTTAAACTTTCTGAAGGCAAGCAACGTTGCAGTGCCGCCGCCTCGCCACCTGCTGTCCCAGCGCCCACTGCGCCTACTGCTGCCCAAGTGTCAACGCTTCCGTCGAAGAATTCTGCTGCCGCCCAGTTGACTGCCGTTTCAGCAACAATTCTGCCGTCAACCTCTGCCGCTGCCGCCCCATTGTCTGCTGTGCCATCAGCAACACCGCCGTCAACCGATCCTGCTGCTGCCCCTCTGTCCGCTGTTTTAGCGCCAATTATGCCGTCGACTTCTACCGTTGCTGCACTTGAGTCTGCTGTGCCGCCAGCGAACCTGCCGTCAACCGTTCTTGCTGCCGCCCGCTGTCTGCTGTTTCCGAAACAATTCTGCCGTCAACCGCTGCTGCTGCCGCCTCACTGTCTGCTGTTGCAGAACCACTTTTGCTGTCAACTGTTCCGGCTGCCGCCATGCTGCCTGCTGTGCAAGCAGTAACCCCGCTGCCCACAGCTCCTGTTGCTGCGCTCCTGCCTGCCGTCACAGCGCTAGCCCTGCCGTCAGCCGAGCCTAGATGAGCAATTAGCAAATTTACGAAAACAGAAGGAGGTTTTGGAACTGCAGCAGCAGATTGCAAGTTTGCAGCAGCAACTCGGTGTCTCTCCTGGCTTGCCCAGCCAGCGTGTCACAGACATATCCGTTATCGAGTCCATGGTTCCTCGGTTCTCAGCAGGCAACGCTTACGACACATAAAAGTGGATAAGCGACTTGGAGGACGCTTGCGATATATTGCAACTGGATGCCCGTCTGAGATTGGTCGCTTGTCGTCGGCTGTTGGAGGGCACGGCAGCAATCCTCATGCTCACAGTTACTGTGCGCAGCTATGAGCAACTGAAGGAGATACTAATTCATGAGTTTGGACGATCCAGGAGCACTGAAGAAGTGTACGCAGCCCTGCGGAACCGACGTCTTTAGCCAGGGGAGGGGTACCTGCGGTATGCTATTGAGATGAAAGAGATTGCAATAAGTGCCACTATCCCGGAGGCTGAGTTGGTGGATCTCATCATCGATGGATTGCGAGACAGCTCGCCAGCCCGGACAATCGACGACCTGAAGACACTGCTGGAAAGATATGAGAGACGTCGAGTCCAGGCAAATGCAAGCCGACAAGTGGCTGCCGTACACCAGCCCCCGCCACGACAACCCGCTGGTTCCCTGCCGTCCACGACCGCCGCCCCTGCCGCAAGAGATGTGCGGTGTTATAATTGTTCATCGTTCGGACATTACAAATCGCAGTGCCCAAAGCCAATGAGGCAAGCAAATTCCTGCTTTAAGTGCGGGAAACTGGATCACATATACCGGAACTGCCCATATAAGATTGGAAATGCCGTCGCCACCAATGCTGCCGCTGCCGACGCAGTCACCCCTTCCTGCTGCAAAGACGCCTAAGTAGATAAGGTAGAACATCTACAGATGGCGAGTGTTGCCTTTGTGTCAAATCAGGTGAAAGGCAGTGTCTTTACAAATATTTTCTCCCTCCTTGATTCGGGTAGTCCTGAAGTCAACCCCGTTAAACTGCCGTGGTCTGGGAAACCATCAACTTATGTCATTAGGAAAAATCCAATGTGCCATCCGTATCTTTAGTCAAACAGTATTACACACATTTGATGTACTGCCGAACAGTGCCACAAATTTGCCAATGATTTTGGGCAGAGATTTCTTTTGTAAAACGAATATAAAATTATGTAAATGTAAAATCAAATATACCAAAAGTCATTTGCTGTCCTTAAGTAAATCTCAAATAGATTGTAATGTGAAACTCACTGCTGTCCTTAATTCACTTGATTTGTTCAAAAAATATGTCAAACGCACAATGACCAAAAATGAGTCAACCCGGTCCCTTAATGAAAATGAGTTTATGCCTGCCGAATCACAGTCGTGTACCACTGAAAGAGAGTGTTCCGTCATGTCTGAGCATTTGCTGGGTGATGCCCTGGCAGAGCCATTAATGCAATCGAGTTACCTGCTGTTAGTGAAAATGAGTTTAATATAGAGCCTACTCTGCCGTTAGAACAATCTGCAAAGTTGCAGTCTGTTATTTCCGCCTCTTATGTTGATGTCCCTTCCGAACTGATTAAACCAACCAATTACGAAATGAAAATCGAATTGACAAGTCAGACTCCTATTTTCTGCCGTCCCCGCCAATTATCCCATCACGAGCGCAACGAAGTGCGCCAAATATGTGATGACTTATTAATTGCCGGCATTATCCGTCAAAGTAGTTAACGTTACGCTTCCGCTATAGTGCCCGTTAGAAAAAAACATAATACCCCAAGGAAGTGTGTTGATTATCGCCCGCTGAACAAAATAACTGTCCGTGACCACTTTCCAATTCCGCTGTTAGAGGATTGTGTTGAACATCTGGGGGGCAAATCGTACTTTACTGTACTAGATTTAGAGAGTGAATTTCACCATGTCAAAATGCATCCTAATTCGATTAAATACACTGCCTTTGTAACACCTGATGGCCAATTTGAGTACGTACGCATGCCGTTTGGCTTATGTAATGGTCCCCCAGTTTTTGCTAGATTTGTATACTTTGTGCTGAAGGACTTGATCAACAAGGGTCAATTAGTGATTTATATGGACGCCATATTAATCGCGTCGAGTGATTTTGAAACACATCTGCAAGTGCTGAAAGAGACACCTTATACCTTACGAGTGAATGGGTTACGCCTTAAATTGTCTAATTGTCGTTTTGCGCACAAGGAGTTGGAATATTTGGGGTATTTAGCGAACTCTTCCGGTATCACCACAAAACCAAGTCACCTTCAAGCCATAAAAAGTCTGCCGGAACCCCGGGATAGGAAAGAATTGGAACGCTGTTTGGGTCTGTTTTCTCACTTCCGCCGCTTTGTACCCAACTTTGACAAAATTGCTTATCCGATGTCGCACCTGCTGAAAAAAGATGACCCTTACGTTTTTTCTGATGAGTGTCTTAAATCATTCCGAACACTGCAGTCCAAACTGATCGAGTTACCGGTGCTGTATATTTATAACCCGAAGTCTGAAACTGAATTACATTGTGATGCTAGTACAAAATCGTCGCAGCAGGAATGGTTTTTTTTGGCTACGTGTGTTCTAGGTACCCGGCAACGTAGCAAAAAATACTAAACTGCTTATCGATAGTATCGATGTTAATATGTACACACTGGCGCTGGGCGCAGGAAATACCAAATCATATATCTTTTTGTGCCCAGGCCAGCAAACACATTTTGTAAAACGTTTATAAAAACTTATAAATAATAATGGAAAGAAAAACATAAAACGGGTGGAAAATTTTAGTCACGAGGGGAAGATTTTGCTTATTAAATCAGTCGAGTCGCGACCATGCCTTTGGAGGTTGACAGAAAAAAACAACATTTTGACTTTATTTCGGTGAGACAGACATGTGAAAGTATTGACACTGCAACAAAATATGCTACCAACAACGGAATAAGCATATTCGCACTACTTATCTTTTATTTTGTGTTTGTGGGTTTGTGTGTTTGTTTACTTTTTAAATTTGATGCCTTAGTATGACCATGTATTTCTTAAGCTATATAAGGCAAAATGCCATATTTTTACCACAAATTAGTGAACTATGGTCACACTATAAAATCTTGTGCCCACGCTTCCAAAATATATCACAAATTCCTGCCAGGAATTTTTTATTGTACTGGAACCGGACCTTAAAGCGTTTTGATACATATCTGAAGTTCATTCCGTTTAAGATAATTACAGGTTGCAATTCATTAGCATTAACCCTTAAAAATGGTGGATCTTCCGCGAAAATAGCCCGCTGGGCATTACTTTTAGAAAATTATTACTATACCATTGTACATCGGTCCGGTATTTGTATGCCGCATGTTGATGCACTTAGTAGAATAGACACGTCTGCATATGTGGATGATGTGAACCTGGATTTCCTACTACAACTGACGCAAAACCTTGATCCACAAATTGTCAAACTTCGGAGTGCCTTGGAGAATCAAAAGGTTGCTGGTTTTGAATTGCAAGATGGTGTCGTGTATCGCCGATCACCGACTGACGTACTTCAGCTTTATGTCCCTGCCGAAATGATTAACAGTGTCATACGAACAGTGCATGAGAAGCTAGGCCATCTTGCCACTGAAAAGTGTTGTACACAGATTAAAAAACATTATTGGTTTCCGTATATGAAATCTTACGTTAACAACTTTATTAAAAACTGCCTCAAATGTATTTACTATTCCCCTTCCGCTAATAATAGTAATGCTACCTTGCATAGCATTCCGAAAACCCCTCTGCCATTTTATACTCTTCATATTGACCACTTGGGACCCCTTCCGTCCACACCGTCTAGGAAAAAATATCTTCTTGTGGTCATTGATGCCTTTACGAAATTTGTCAAATTGTACCCTGCCGCTACAACTAGTTCCAGAGAAGTATGTCACACCTTAAAGACGCAGTATTTCCCCAACTATAGTCGACCTCGCCGAATTGTTAGCGATCGAGGTACTTGCTTCACTTCCGCCGAATTCGCTGATTTTCTGCAGTCCCACCATATAATCCATGTCCAGAATGCCACTGCCTCCCCTTGTGCTAATGGGTAAGTGGAACGTGTCAACCGTGTCTTAAGTCCCATGCTTGCTAAATTGGCCGAACCATCGGATCATGCTGATTGGGTGAAGCAACTTCCGAAAATTGAGTTCGCCTTGAATAATTTCATCCACTCCACAACTAAATTTGCACCCTCCATTCTCCTTTTTGGTGTCGAACAGCGCGGTGCTGTTATAGATGAGTTAACTGAGCGTTTGGATGATAGGCTTACTGATGAAGTGTCCCTAGTGGATACCCGTAAAATTGCCCTTCAGAACATTGTCAAGTCTCAAGAGAATAATACAGAGTACTTTAACAAATATCATCGCCCTGCCGTTCATTTTGAGGAAGGTGATATCGTCGTCATCAAGAATGTTGATACGACGGCTGGCATAAACAGAAAACTCATTAAGCGATACCGCGGTCCCTATGTCATCCACAAGAAATTCCCGAATGATCGTTATGTCATCCGAGATGTTGAAGGCTCCCAGCTCACACAGCTTCCGTATGATGGTGTGCTGGAGTCATCTAAACTAAAATTGTAGCTCACTTCTGATTAAAATTGTGCTTTTGATATCTGACCGCAGGTAACACCCGCCGTTTGGTATAGCTTTAAGCCCTCTATGATCCATAGTAGGTGGAATCGAGGTCGATTCCCTGTCAGGACGGCCGAGTTGTAAAGCATTTATTTTTGTGCAATATATATATTTAATTCTATCGATCGTTTATGTTATGTTATGTTCGTGTATACCGATATATTGTAAGCTAGTATTAGGGTATCGATGTTAGTATTAAGATTTATCAGAAAGTGTGGTTCGGCCACGCTGATCTTGCCTCTGTCTCTTTTCCGGTTACCCTGACGCTGACAACATGTATATGTAACAGCTGCCGAAAAGAATCTATTAAAAGAGAAACCATCGCGCCTATTTTAATAAATAATTTTAGCCATTACAACATTAATAAATACGGATGGCGAAGCGAAGTGCTGCCACCTTTAATATGTAAATAAAGTTTATCAACACACAGCAAAAGAATGAACATTAGCTCAACTTAATTTGTGTTGTCAACGCGCCGATTGTGACTTCAACTGTTGACATAAAGTGTTTACACTATGTTTACACTATGTTTACACTATGTTTACACTATGTTTACACTCAGAGCAACAATTGATGATTTTCCCATTGTCAATCTACTGTCAACGCAACAGTTGATCAAGTTACAGCTGTTAACACTAAGATTGATAAAGTTGATATCAACGTTGACTTGTTTATCAACTACTGTAAATATAGCATAACAAATATTAGGTAAGTTTTGCAGGCTAACTCTTTTCATGAACCCTTAATCCAAACGGTATCTCTCAGGTAGTAGATTAGACTATGTATTGAAAAAAATTATAATCTCTTGATTAGTCTACGACTGAAAATTGTTGAGACATTACTCTTCAAACATGTCATTGAACAATCAACAATTATTTGACCTCTTTAGGAAGTCAGAAACACCAACAAAAACTTCAGAAAGTTGAAAATACAGGATGCATTTTTCAAACAACTCGGACTTAAAGTAGACTGCCCTTAGTACGGAAACGGAAACTCAAACGATGGAAACACTTCATGGAGATTTTTTTAAACTGATGAAGCTGTAACTCGAATCACTGGAATCAACAATCAAATTGTTAAGAGATTGGGAACGATCTTAAATATTTTGAACTGCAAGGAAAAAACTGATTCTGCCAAATATGGAGAATATGCTTCAAAAACAGCATCACTTTTAGCAGAATTATATCCACGACAGTCCATAAAATATTGGCGCATGGAAAAGATATTATTGAGTATCAGTCTTTGCCAATTGGAGAGCTTTATGAAGAAGCACAGGAATCATTAAATAAATTTTATAAAAAATACAGATTGCTAAACAAATCAAAGCATCAAGGGTGAGACAAAATGAGGACCTCTTCAACGTGTTAGCAGCATCTTCAGATCCACTTATTTCATCACTGAGGCATTTTAAGTCACGAAAAGAATTAGAAAATACTTATAGTTCAGAGATGATTACTCTTGTAGATATACCATCTTTTACGAATTGTGATGAATATTTTACAAAAAATTAAAAACAAAAAATTAAAAAAAAAGTATTTTTATTATAATAATATTTATTTTAAATTATAAAACCATTAAAATGAAACAATAAAAATCTAAAAAATTTAAAAAATATTTTTTTTATTCCCGTAAAATTCGTTTTTTCACAAATTTCAACTTTGCATACCCATAAATAGGCACCCAAAAATCGTAGAATTCATTTAAAATGCTCATCTTACAGGTTGAGTAATTATCTATCAGATGCTATTTAAGTTGATCGAGTATCTCATTTGTGCAAAAGATATGATTTTTGAAACGAAAAAACTCAAATGGCGCCACTGTGCGACGGAAAGTACAGAGCCCTCTTTAAGTACTACGACAGCGCCTTCAACAACAACTACACTGGTGCCGACTGCCCGCTCGACAAACACAACGACTGCTGCGACGCGTCGCGACGTCAGCAAAACAAACTGCAAGCAGCAAAAAAGTAAAGCTGGCCACGCTAACTGTTATGGATGGCTACATCCATATCAAAACAAAGTTAAGTCAGCAAAATTCTACGAATAAACCAAGAATTACTTCCAAATTCCAAACATTGACGATCTGCCTTCTGAAGCCAATGGAGTTGTCATCGAAAATCTACAGCCAACTCCAATATTTACACGCGAGAAAAACCCCTGTTCTTTTGTTAACACAGCTATAGAGCTCATAGATAAAGACAATTTCCACATAGTTGATTTCGTAAGGGATAACATTCATGAGCCGGGAGTCGGAAGATAATTTCAGAATTTTGACAAAGCATCTGAAAAACAAGAAAATAATTTTTTGCGCGTTCCAACTAAAAAGCTGCAAAGAAACTGCAAATCGCAATTAAAAGAATAGAGTCTGATGTAACACCAGAAGAAATTAAGCAGGTGCTGCAGGAGAAAGGATTTCGCCCAAAAACAGTAGTTAATATTATAAACAGGATGCCGCAATCACTTTTCAAAGTAGATCATGAACCAGAAACGAAGATGTCTAAAGCAAACGAGGTGCACCCAATATAAAATCTTAAGCTTTTACTACATCGCAGAATCACCGTAGAAGAACCGCACAAAAAAAAATGTTTCATTACAATGCATAAATTGCCATGAGTACGCCCATATAAAGTCCTACTCCAGCAGAAAATGTCTGGCATCTGCGGTGGCAATCACACAGCCAACGACAGAGACTAAACAATTTCTAAGGAACTTACAAGCCGCAAACATCAGCGCGTTACCACTAAACGCTCACAAAACGCATTGATTCCCTTTACATTGTCGAAATAAACAACAGACGTTTTCTTTCGGCTGCAGCCATATCCTCACTTGGCCCCGAATTCGCAACAACTAACTTGACACACAAGCGCTTTAAGACCTGGACTGGCTATTCCTGTCTCTAACACACCGTATTCAAAAGCAAAACAAGTGATCACAACCACGGCACAGGACAACAAGCCACCGGAGCAGCAGCAAAGCGACTCCGAAGCAATTATATGTACCGTGCAGCAGAGGATGAGACATGCGATTCATGCGTAATCAAAATCAAATGCTTGTATCACAACAGTCGAAATAATCAATGCCTGCACTACGAATATCGTGGAACATTAATGGCGATGCACAGCATAATTTGGAGAAAGCTTAATTTTTTTGCGACAAGCACATCGACGTTATGCTTCCTTTCCGAAACACACCTTACAAACAAATATAGCTTTAACATAAGTGGATACTTATTCTATGGTACAAATCATCCGGATGGTAAAGCACACGGTGGAACTGGTATTTTGATCAGAAGCCGCCTCAAGCACCACTACTATAAAGAGTTTGCTGAAAACTTTCTACAGGCCACATCTCTAAAAATACATTTGGACAGTGGAAACCAACTTACTCTTGCCGCTGTAAACTGCCCTCCGCGTTATACCATATCTGAAGACCAATTTATGGAATTTTTCAACTCACTAGGAGAATTCTTTATAGCAGCTGGAGACTACGATGCCAAGCACACACACTGGGGATCTCGTCTAGTGAATCCAAAAGGAAAGCAGCTCTACAATGCAATTATAAAAGCAAACAACAAGCTCGACCACGTTTCTCCTGACAAAGAAACCGATCACATTGACTTTGCAGATACCAAAAACATCTCGCGTAATCTGATAAGCGCCGAGTGCCTTTCGGATCTATTATCTGCTCACTCGCTTGTTCTACTAAATCAACAACGACACCCAGAATTTATAAGTCGACCTGGTAAGTTAACTTGCCAAAGAACCAGCTGGCTCAGATACAAACAAGTGGAATATTATAGTCGGATGCAATCCACTGCCGTATACTCGGTACCTGTATTATAACCAGTAAAAATAGGTTTGTATCCAAAAAGGTAGGAATGCGGCAGGGGTGTACGCTGTCTCGAAGATTCTCTGAGTCAGTTGGGGATAACACCAGCTGTTCACCATCCAAATTTTGTGAATCTAGCTCAACGTTTGTAAAAGGTGGATGGAGGGGGGCTAGAAGTGGTACTCAAATTTTTGATGCAGATTTTGGGATGTCAAGTGCTATCTTCTTACCAAATTTGGTGACTCTAGCTCAAAAATTTTAAAAGGTGGTGGAAGGTGGGCTGGGGTGGTTGGGGGTTAGTTTTTTCTGAGGATACAATCCAGTCAAAAGTTGAGCTGTTTTTGATGCGTATTCGCCAAATTTTGCACCATCTATCATTTCTTTGCAGTTTATAACATTTAGGATAAAAGCAAACCTTTTAATGATCTCATTATGAACACCTGTTATCAAAGTTGTTATTTGATCATTTTCAAAAAATCTCCTCGAAGTATTTCCGTCATTCGTATTCCCGTATCCGTGCTTTGGACAGTCAACTTTTATTCCTAGCTTCCGAGAGAACTCAGCTTGTATAACTTCCTTTCTTCTCTGTATATCCTCACGAGGCGTATTATCCGTTTTTGTTTCTCCTGGCCGAGGAAGTGTGTACGCGAGCTTCAGAATAAATTCCATACACTTTATTCTGCAATGCAACGGAGAAATTCCATATTCGTAGCAGTTATTCTCACCCGTTGAGTCGTCTAAACTGTGAAAGTCTTTTTGAGTTTTTTTACAAATGGGACACCTCAATGTTGAGGAGGTGTTTGTAATTTCATTTAAGACTTTTCCATCAATCATTGTCAGGAAGAAATCAAACTTCACCGTGAATGTTTTTCCACTCTTGGTTTGAAAAACAGTAGGCTTCAGTTGGCTAATTTGATTTTGTATGTCGGTTACAGTTGATTTAATCAATTCAGACGTATCCTTCGCATATTTGAAGAAAATAGGGCGACAATAATGAATCGATGATGTTCGGTGATTTTTCCAATGTTCAGAAGTTTCACTCCTAAGGCGTAAGGGAACTACAGAAGCCATAAACATATTTTCATCAGAAATAGTTTCGTCATCTGTCTGTATAATTTGTTTGTATATGCTTTGTCCAGACGATCCATCACATCCCCACTTATTGAGTAGAGTCAGATTTTCAGGAAGAAGCTCGACCTCTCCATCAAGCAAACTTTCAACTATACGCCTAGCAGTGTGATCCATTAAATCCTGGAGTTTTACTTCTACAGATGTCTCTGTTATTATTGTATTAGGTGGCACTGCTTCCTTTTTGGCATATACAATTTTTTTATATCCGGGAAGAACTTTGACGTTATGTTTTTTTAAGGAGCTCCGTAAAATATCATATTTCTCTTTAGTCCCAAGTCCTTAAATAGGGAAAACGCTTCTTCGTGAGTGTACTTAATTCCGACTGAGTTTGGAGGCGTGGGAATACTTTCCTTAATCCTATACAGCCGTAAAGGACTGGCGACCTGCACAGCTTTCGTAATTGTCGCTCCTGTCCTCTCTTGTTCCTTCATATACTTGCATGAAAGTGCTTCCGACAGATGTTCAGCTGTTAAGCTATCCGTAGCATCCTCAAGCTTACGTTTCCTTGTAACACATGAACACTCCTCCATACTTTTTGCGGCCTTCCTCTTCCTCGGCTAGTCGATGGGTAAACTTCTTCCTGTTCTGAATATCCGAATGTTGTACATTCCTCCAACCAATTTTCATGCTTTTTTATGAAAGCCGACATGGTTCTATGGACCAAGTTCCATTTTCGCTTCAAGTTAGCGTGAATGAATTTAATTTGTGTCTGAAGCGCACAACTAGCGTTTTCGAGTACGCCAATCTCTTTAAGCAATGCCACTTGAAAATCGTTAATATTTTCAGAAGCACGAAAAAGTTCAAAAATCTTTGAATTTGTTAAATCCATTATTGCGCTTATTTATCAAAATTTCGTGAATTATATTGAAAAATACTATTCAATCTGAAATATTCTTATTGTTCGCAGCAATAAACAACAAGTGTTTCCTCTTATGAAGTTATGAAATAACTGTTGCCATCAAGTGACATATTTTGCACTTTATACCATATTTTTGAGTTAGCTAGGTAAGCAAGCAAAATTGGTATAACCCTTTTCCAATTAGCTAGGTAAAAAACAATATATACCTAAGGTATTGATTTACATTAAAAATAGGTAAACGGGGATATACAGAAATTAAAAAAAAAATAACCTGTAGTACCGCAACTTTCCATCAACTACAATTATATTTACCTGCCTCCTCCGACCTTTTCCATTCAGGTAATTAGAAAGGATAGGAAGGAATAAAGGATTAGAAGGGATATATATAGACAGGTAGTACTTATAATACAACATTTAGAAATGTTGTCAATAAACAGCACACACGCTACAGCCAAATTTGTATGCGCTCTTCTTCTTCCTTATACCTGCCGCGTGTTTTTAACTCGAGGTATCCCTAGTTTTTTGGCTCGAGTTTCCAAAATGCAGATTTTCGCAGATTGTGACTATATGCATATGAAAGGTATATATTATAGCTTTCAAATGCATGTGGTCCCACCGTGACTCTGAGAGATACTTTTTTGTTATAGTCCACGAAAGTTAAAAAAATGCCAAAATTTAGTGTATTTTTTAAACGATTCTAATTTAATAAGTATTTCAGCTATATTTAAACTGTATACAGAAAAACACTGAGATTGAACATACTTTTCAGATAAAGAAAAAAGATCGAAGATCGGTTGTGTACGTCGCCCAGTATTCAGTTCGAAAGTGGTAAATTTCTGTAAAAATTGTCATTTTTTTGTACTCACGTAAAATTTCTCAACTGTGAGGAGCTCTACCACCCATAATTATTAACCGATTTAAAAAATCTTTTGGATCCATAATCTTTGAAGTATTCTCTATCGATTACACGTTTCACTTTTGCCAAACGCGTTCATGAAAAAAATGATTATTGATAAGCTATCCGAGAAAAGGCCCCACTGTGCGACGCTTCGGCTGTGGACTTGAATCTTGACATTAACTTGGACACTGTCGAAAATGTTGAAACTACGCTGGAGGAGCCTACTCAGAAAACATTTAAAAGAACTCGATCGTTCTTGACATCATTTTAAGATGGAGCACCTATACCTTTGCCGTCTTCTGGTGGCTTCAATGGTTTGGGTTAGCAGCGCTAAGCCGTAAAATTATATTCCGCTTATTTATTTATTTGTAGAGGCATTGAATCAATTTTGAAAGATTGAATCAAAATTATATGGCGAAAGCATTCGATGCAGATGCATATCAGTGACATAGCCTTTCAGGGAGACTCAAAGCTTCCAGCTTATATAACGGATCTCGAAACTGCATTACAGATCTTTTGTTACTTTTTCGATACAAATATCATGAATATGATTGTGAAGGAGACTTTTCGCGCAGCTTTCACAGCTAACATTGCTAATCAATTCAAAACGACCATTGACGAAATTTATAATTACATTGGGATACTGATATATATGTCAATCTATCGTTACCCAAATTGGAAAAGCTACTGGGGAAGAAATGCTTTGAACCCATACGATACTGCATGACACGAAGCAAGTTCGAACTGAATAAACAATAATTCTCAATGCGTGAACAAAGCAAATGTATCAAAAAGGGCGAACCTGGATATGATCCCCTGTTCCGTATGCGTGTCTTTGTAGACTATCTTAACCAAAGGTTTGATTCCATCCTAAAGCAAGCACGACTTTTTGTCGACGAACAGATGTGTGACGAACCACCTGCGGCAATATATGCCTAATAAGCCCAACAAATGGGGTATACAGTTATTCGTACTGTGCGATTCTTTTGGATATGTTTACCGTTTTGCGGTCAACACTGGCGCAGATGATAATTTAATCCTGCCTGGTCACCCAGATCTTGGTTCTGCGGCTAACATTGTTGTACGTTTAACAAATCCGGTAAATACTTTCAAGCACCACATAATATATTTCGACAATTTTTACACGTCATTACCTTTGATGGTCTATCTGCGTGCCAAAGGTATTTATAGCCTTGGCACTGTGCGTGAAAATCGTATCCCGAATTGTAAGCTGCCCAATGATAATTCCAAATGAGACTAGAGGATTTTCGGATGAGTATGTGGGCACATCTAATGGTGTCCAAGTAAGCAATGTGTTGTGAAAAGACAACAAAGCCGTCCGCTTGCTGTCCACCTATGTTGGAGTCAAGCCATTTATAACGAACAGTTCGCATGATGGAGTTTCAAAGATTGCTAGATACGAAAGAAAATCTAAGCAGTACTTAGACATTGATTGTCCGCAAGTTATTCGCGAATAGAACGCCCAGTTGAGCGGCGTAGATCTAATCGATGGACTTATGGGCCATTACCACATTAGAGCCAAAACTCAGGATTGCGCCAATCGAATATTTTATCATTGCATTGATATGGCAGCAACAAACGCTTATATTTTATATAAGCGTATATTCAAACATTCTCTCATTTTGGGAAGCGATTGCACCTGGATTGGTAGCACTTAAAAACAAGCAAATACAGGGTCGACAACACGGTCTCCGTCCTGTCAGCGACCTTCGCCGGGTCGATCTCCATTATCTCACCAACCCTTCCAACCAGCTTTAAGGCGAGCTGAAAAATGTAAACATCCCATTTCAGATTTCCGGCATGACCAGCTTAATCATTTTCCTTTTTGGTTGGGTCGAGGATAGTGGGTGAAAGTGCTGCAAACACTGCAAAACTTCACAAACTCAGTGTATATGCTCAAAATGTAAATTGCACATATGCTGCACAGCTAACAAAAATTGTTTTTACGAATATCACAATAAAACATAATTTCTTTCTCAGTTACGCAATAACGTTTTTTTTCGCTTCAAGCCCCAAAAGTGCCTTGAAGCACTTATTCATTGTTTTTCACCTTACAGGTAAACGAAAGCTTCTACACCATTTCTGAAGTCATTTTTGACAACAATATAACCTTAAAAAAATTATTTGACAACATTTGTTCAATTATTTTAGAAAGTCGCCTTAGAGGGTTGAGCTCAAAGTTTGTAAAAGGTGTGTGAAGGGAGTCTGAAGGCGCTATGAGTGAAAGTGGTATGTTCCAACGAAAAGTGGTGGCTGGCTAAGTCGGTATGGGTGGGCGTGGCATCGAAAGTTTTGATGCAGTTATTTGGGAGTTGTTAGATGATATCTTTTCAATAACTTTTATTGTTCTAGCTATAAGGATGTGCGAAATATGTGGATTTATCGATTTTGAGCCATCGAATTTATCGATTTGCCAGCCTTGAAGGGCCTTGAAGGGAGTGGAAAAAATTTTCGTTCATGCGGACGGACTGACACCATGACGGACATTGCACAAACCCAAATTACTCATTACCTTCGGTATCGAGTATACAAATTTAGAAGCTCACACATTGAGCTTAAGCCACATATCAAAAATTGAAGCTGACATTCACAGTTTTGTTAACACTCTGGAGTCCGTCTTCTCCGATACAGCTCGCTCCTCAACGCCTTAAACAGAAAAAGCAATATACAAACAAAACTCATACCGTTTTAAAAGAATATTTAGTAAAAATAACGATTTATACGAATTTTGAATTAGTGGTGCTATTATTTCTTTGGCATGTTTTTACCACTTTTAGCAAAACACATAAATAAAACAAGTTGTAACGTTGCTGTCGGACGCTGCCAACTGCGGTATACTCGATAACTATTTAACAACGTATAAAAAGAGGCCTGATTACAAAGGGGTCCGGTTACAGGGCTGTGCGTTGCGTTCAAAGATTGGCTGATGCAGATCTTTCAGGAATGTCCCTAGGTATAATTCCAACAAATTTGGTGACTCTAGCTCAAAAACTGTAAAACTTACACGCATTCCTGTATTCAAAGAGACGAAGCTAAAGAGTATATTGGCTTTATGTCACGACTTACTTGGGATGTCATTGAGTCAAATTAATGCTATCCCAAATTCTCTTAATAAAATGCTTGGCTTGATTTTTGTTTTGGATTCATCATCTTCATCCGTTTCCCGTTCCCAGCCTATATTTTATCTCGAAGACATATACCATCCTACGTTGGAGCTGTTGAATAATTTACGTTCCCGGACGCGTTGCAATACTAAAATACTTTTGAGTCGAGTTCGTCAATTTCGGAAAACTGATTTTGAGGGACTCGCCCTGCTTTTATCCCAAACTGACTGGTCTCCGCTCTACGAGTCTGACGATTTGGACGTGGCAATGAGTATTTTTTTTTATAATACTTTATATTCTTTATTTGATTTATATGTCCCGGTTGGTAAGCTTAACAGGTCTAACAAACCTGTGTGGTTTTCCCGAGAGTTGACAATTCTTAAAAACCGAAAATCTTAACTCCAGAAGAGAGCCTATTCTGAATACTTGATTGCTCGTGCCAGTTTTGCAATCTTAAATAACCAATGTTATAAGAATTACCTGACTCGGTGTAGATGACAGTTTCAGCAGGATCCAAAGTGGTTTTTTGATTTTGTTAATGCGAAGCGTAGGTCATCGACACTCCCAACGGAAGTATTCATTGAGGAACCGAAGGCCAATTCTGATCAGGACATTGCAAATATATATGCCCAATTTTTTCAAATTACCTATAGTTCACATCAACCTCAAGTCGGTTTGCCTTTCCCTTATCAGGTGAATGGATCGAATCACATCTTTTGACTGAATTATCACTGAAAACTCACTTTTAAATAATCTACATGTTTTGAAACCTATATTTTCCCCAGGACCTGACGGAGTGCCAAGCTGCGTGCTTGCTCAAACTGTTTAACTTATCCATGGAGTAAGACTCCTTTCCAAAAATTTGGAGAGAGTCATTTATTAATCCTCTCCATAAAAAAAGGAAACAAATCTAATGTTAAAAATTATAGGATTATCTCCAAGATGTCTGCTATTCCTAAGATTTTTGAAAAACTAATAGCCTCCCATCTTCAACACCTTTGCAAATCTATTATTTCACCGTGTCAGCACGGATTTATGAAACAAAGATCTAATACCACTAACTTGTTAGAATTAACTTGATTTGTTATCACAGGTTTTCAAGACAAACTGCAGACTGATGTTATTTATACTGATTTTAGAAAGGCTTTCTACTCTGTAGATCAACATCTTCTTATATATAAACTAGAACTCTTGGGCTTTTCAAATATTCTAGTTCTTTGAATCAAAGACTACCTTACTCTTAGAACTCAGACAGTTTTATTTAAAGGGTTCGTTTCCAAGACGGTTCAGGTCACTTCAGGCGTTCACAGGGTAGTCATCTTGGTCCTCTATTAATTATTTTGTTTATAAACGATCTTCCACGTCGGCTGCAACTCCCTTTGCTGCTCAACAGCTTCAAAGCGACAACTTTCAAATGTGGTGTAAAGTAAATTTCTTAAGTCTTAATTGCAATTCATGTCAGGTAATGTCATTTTTTAGATGTTTGCCCTTTTTATACCCTTAACCCATAAAATGGGTAAAAAAAAAGGTATAATAGTTTTGTGCAAAAGTATGTAACAGGCAGAAGGAAGCATCACCGAATCACCATAAAGTATGTATATTCTTGATCAGCATCAACAGCCGCGACGATAAAGCCATGTCCGTCTGTCCGTCTGTCCATCTGTATGAACCCGTGGATCTCAGACTACAAGAGCTAGAGACTTCAGATTTTGTATATAAGTTCTCCTATACCATGAGCAGAACAAGTTTGCTTCATACTATCGATAACTATTCTGGTTTCCGATATACACATAATATCGATAACAAAAATATCGAATATTGAAAATGTAAAAATGAGGCTTGAAGTTATGGGTTATGATAGAACTTTTCTGAAAAATTCGTCCAAATCGGTTAAGAAACACCGGAGATATCGAATTTAATCGATTGAAGCTAAGTCAGTATGCCAAAGTCAATTATAAACTTAATTTATTTATTGCAACTGGGTTCAGGGTATTTTCTAGTCGGGCTCTCCCGACTAGAGCCCTCTTACTTGTTTAGTATATATTTTCTCGACAACAAACCACTTGTACGAATTGAATGGGTTGACGATTTAGGCATCTTCATGGACCCAAAGCTTAATTTTGACAAGCATGCTGGCAAGTTATTTGCCACAAGTCTTTGTGCGCATGGCATTAAAATTTCAAATGAAGACTTTTTGGGAAAGTCACCAACTATCTGTGATATATGTTGGACTGATTGAGCTGAAAATCTGTATTGATTTCAGTTAAACTGTGGGTCGGTTGAAAAAAAAAGGTATCGGTTTAAGGAATTCCTGGATCGATTTAATTTAAAATAATTAAGAAGGATCTAGTCGGGAGAGGAGGATCTAGAAGATAACCTGAAATGAGTTGCAATAAATATATTAAGTTTATAATTGACTTTGGTATACTTACTTAACTTCAATCGATTAAATTCGATTTCTCCGGTGTTTCTTTACCAATTTGGACGACATTTTCAGAAATGTTCTATTGTTACCCATTATTTCAACCCTCATTTCTGTTCCATACTTCTGCCTGTTACATACTTTTGCACAAAACCATTATACCCTTTTTACCCATTTTATGGGTTAAAAATATAAACAAAAGTAATAAGTGTTGGAACTCACTGGCGTTGTTTTAAAACATTTTTGTTGGTGTAATTGTAATTGTATTATTGCTATGAGTACGTTTTCTTGAACAAAAATAATATTTTATTGAATTTGGTCTTACTAATTGAATTAAAGTTTATTATCGTTCTCATATTAATGAAGTCAGCTATGTTAGTCTGTGTTTGTGTTGGTAAGTGTGTGTGTGTGTGTTTTTTTTTTCCCCCCCTCCGCCAGGAGGTGAGAATCTTCTGAAGATATTGGCGGTCCGCCAATATGCACGATTCATCGACTATCGTCGACTCCTACGTACTAAACTCACCACCCCACTTACCGCATCCCCCGCGGGATCCAACGAAAAGTCTTACTACGCGGGGGGCGGTAGCCTGCTTAGGCTTACACCCTTTCACATCGCTCTTTCTCTTATCGTCGCAGACTTATCTGAATACCTATTATGAGCTGACGCATACTATCCCAGTTGTCCTCCGCCTCTATCATGAACTTGAGTAAGTTATCCGGAGATGGAACTGTTCTTATTCCTCCAGTGTATCGTCTGCAGCTGTACAGAACTTGCTCCGGGTCCTAATCCTCCACTTGTTTGCACAGGCACACCGGGCTGTCCTCGTGTTTGACGCGGTGGAGATACTTCCTGTAGCCTCCGTGGCCCGTGAAGAATTGTATCAGGTGGAAGTCCACAAGCTAATCGCTGACATCCGGGATCAGGCGGTGCGTCCATCTACCTCCGCTGGCCGCGTCCCACTCCTCCTCTCTCCTCTGCCACCTGATCAGGGATTCCTGTCTTGCCTCCTTATTGGCCTCTGCAGCAGATACTCCCGTGTCTCTCCGTGCTTTGTGGATCGTCTTCGTCTCCTCCGCCAGGATGTCCACCGGCACCATCCCAGCGAACACCAGGGCTGAGTCTTCGGAAACCGTCCATGAACGCAGATGTAACTCGCAGCGCCGACAGCCTGTATGGGGCTGTCAGCCTCTTCTTCAAGCCCATATTTGTGGTCACCGCCAATGCCCATATAGGCGCTGCATACAGTAGAATAGACAAAACTACTTGTGACAGCAGTCGTCTTCTACCTGCCTTCGGTCCTCCAATGTTTGGCAGCATGCCTTTCAGTGCCGCTTGCGTCCTTAGCGCCTTTCCTGTGACATATCCGATGTGAGCTCCAAAGTTCAATCAGTTGTCGACCATGACACCGAGATACTTAATGGCTTCCTTCGACTTCAGGAATGCATTGCTCGTAATGAGCAGGAGGTAGTCCGGTACACCTATTCGAGCGAGCACATCCTGGATCCGTGTCCATCTGGCCGAGTTGAACGCGTTTCTAATGTCCAACGTTACCACCGCGCAGTAATCCTTCGTCCCCCCCTCGCCATCTTGCTCCTGCGATTGCCTTTGAGGCTATCTCCACCACCACCTCTTTTGCGTTCACCGTTGACCTGGCCTTTCGGACGCCAAACTGTTGCTCCGACAGTGCTCCTTTCTGCTCGGCTACTTTCATCAAGCGACCGTAGATTATCCTCTCGAATACTTTACCCACCGTGCTCAGCGTGCATACTGGGCGGTATCCCGAGGGTTCTTCTACAGGTTTCGTTCCCTTAAGCAGCAATACAAGGCGCTGCCATTTCCATTGCTTTGGAAACACTCCCTCCAGCAGGCACTCGTTGTAAACTTGCACACATCTCACCGGATCGTGAGGGAATAATGCCTCCACGATAGTGCCCAGCAGTCTTGGGCATGTCACGCAGAGCGTGTCACCACTTTGTAGGCCGTACCCCACGGGTCGACCTCCGCATTGTCGCACATTCTCCGGAAGCACTCCCTCCTACTGGCTTTGATGCTCTGTTTAAGAGCACTGTTTATGCCTAAAAGTATGCATCTGCAACTCCCCACCAAAATCAGTATTTTGTTTCCTCTCTGAGCATAAGTTATGTTAAACACCATGGTAATTATGTTAAGAGCCGCTGAGCAAGCTCAGCGTCTACATAGTTTTTAGTACTAATTCGACAATAAATTGAAGCAGTCACACAGCCGCGCGTCACTATTTTTTCACCCCGTCGTTTCAACAAAGGTAAAATAGTAATTTACCCGCGTAGACCGCGAGTGCAACCATATCTTTGGAAAGTTCCACCCCTCCACATTTTCATGGTCCTTCGAGCCGGATAATTAGGATTAATTAATTATCACTCGCCCCAGCAAGCTTCGGTGGACTATCCATACACACGCACACACACACACACAACCTACAAAAGAGATCACAGATAAGTAATGATTTGCATTTTTGTGACATTATTTGTCCGTGTGCATTTATTTTATCAGTATTAAACGCAGTCCGTTTAATATTCTCCGATAAAATTAATACTTGCACTTTTTCCGTTGCGTCTGATCCAACTGCATGTACATATGTACATGCATGTACATACATTCCAATGCAACCTCGTCTTGACGCATTCAAGTTAACACCCGGTTCCAGCGATGCTCTTCGGCCACCTCTTGCTGTCACCAACAACCATTGGCAACATTTCACAGAGTCAGCAAGTTACAAACGTCACAACTCGGCTACTACATCGCACGCCAATGTATCGACACGATACAAAATGCCGGCCGACGGAGAGCCGACGAGAGCTTGCTTGGGAGCGAGTGGAAGTCAGTTTAAGTTGAGCGGCCGAAACTGATACTTTAAAATTATAAAATAAACTGAATACTTAAAACGAATTCTGGTTTTTACTAAAAAAAGAATTAATCGCGACTACGTTTGAGATTGAAACATTGCAGGAATAGCATTAAGGTGGTATAAACATTCACGGTAGTCGTCCTGACTGCTTAACTGGCGCCCGAGGCAGGCCTCTCATAGAGAGATGGACCCAATTTTTTAATAAAAAAATTAATTAATTAAAAATTACAGATAAAAAAATACAACCACAGGCTGTGTAAAAAATTAAAATAAGTGAAACAATTACCCGCCGCGGCGATCTGCTTGTACAGCTTATTCGCGGGCGCATTACAATTGTCTTAAATTCAAGGTATAAAAAAAAAGTTGTGTGTCAAAAAAAAAAAAAAAGTACATGGTGTGCAACTTATTCGCGAGCGAAATAAAAGAATAATTAAAATTAAAATAAAAATATACAATTACACACTGCGGCAATTTGCCCACGCTCGTCGTGCGTCATTATTTGCGAGTGCTAAAATATTGTATTATTTAGAATAACAAAAAAGAAAAATTTTAAACACAATCAAAAACAACTACACACTGCGGCAGTTTGTCCACGCTCGTCGTGTGGCATTATTTGCGGGTGCAAAAAACGTTGTACATTTAAAAAAATAAAAAAATAATGCAATAATAAGCAACCAATTACCCACCGCGGCAATTCGTTCGTTCATACTGTGCGACGTATTTGCGGGTGCAATGGATTGATATAATAAAAGCAAGATAAAACAAATACCCACCGCGGCAACTCACGCACTTTATGTGTAATATTTGCCGGTGCAAAAATTTTGTTAAAAGGGAAGATAAAACATAACCACAATGGTTCCATAATTAAGTATGGTGTGTGGCAATCTACTAGATACGCTCAGAAGTGTGGAATGCACTCAAAAAAAGCCGCCTAGTGGATTGTGTGTGCAACCGTACCATTAGTAGGCCAAAAGCCAAAAGAACAACTACGGACCACCGCGCCCAGTGCCAAAAATATTTAAAAAAAAAAAAAAAAAACATTACTAACATTTATTTTTTCCCTTCCCAATAGAGCACGGCACGCAAAAATTTATCAACTAAATACAACAAATACAACAATCTACAACACATTGCTACACTAAAAAAAATTAGGAAGGGGTAAGTGAAGCGTTTTCAATTGTTTTACAAAAAAAGAGGAAGACCTCAAGTCTGATTTAAACAAGTAAAAAAAAAAATAGAAAGACGAAAAATAATTTAAACTTTTTCAAAATCTTTTAAACCAAAAGTAACTCCAAATTAACTCTAGAACTATGGAAGAAATTAAGGCAACCTTTATTGATTTGAAGACTCTCTAAAAGCCTTGCTTAATCAGGTGATGGGGGTTAAGGAAGAAGTAAGGAAAATAAGTAATAGGCTCCTCGTTGTAGAACCCGATTACGAAGATCGTAATCCGGTGGCTAGTCAACCTGCACCTTTGACGCGCCCGTGTACGGAGTACGAGTTGAAAGAAACTTATACTCTGCCGGATTGCGTCAAGGAGCTCCAAACTTTCGAGGGCCAATCTGGAAAATGCATATCTTGGATCAATAGGTCGCAATCCATCCTCAGCGATTATGAAATCGTGAGGGGTAAACCTTTGTTTAGGTCAATAGTGTTGCATATTAGGCAAAAGATTAGGGGAAGTGCCGATATGGCACTCAGTTCGTATGGTGTGAAGGATGACGACTGGTTGGAGATAAAACGGGTATTAGCACTTCACTATGCTGATAAGCGTGACGTCCGTACTCTGGAGTACCAATTGAGTCAGCTGACGCAAGGCACTAAGACATTTGAGGAATATTACATGGAAGTAAATAACCACTTTTCTTTAATTGTAAACAAGCTAAAGGAGGGATCTCACGCTCCCAATGTGGTCGACGCGTTGACAGAGACCTATAGGGATAAGGCATTGGATGTCTTCATAAGAGGACTTGATGGCGATTTCTCAAAGCTGTTAGTCATTCGCGGCCCTAAGAATCTGCCAGAGGCGTATTCTTTTTGTCTGGAACTACAGAACGTCTCATTCAGGGGAAATTTGCAACAATCAACAAATGTGGGAAACTTTACACAACCTTCCTCACAGCCAAACCGGTGGGCTAACTCCCCCCGATTCCAGACCTTTCAATAATCATCAGTACCGTTCCCACATCATAGCGGCAGTACTGTCAGAAACCAACGGGGTTTCCAAAGATTCCAGGGGCCTCGACCTGCCATAAAAATGGAATCCAACAGGTCAGGGCAATCCTTCCAACCCAGATATAATGCACATCAAGGCGATGCTGGGGTCAAGCGAAGCCCAAGCGCCTCTTCTACTTTGAACCCATTCAGAAAGGTGCAAAAGTTGTACCACGTGTCAACGGCCCTGCCTTCTCAGACTCCCGTCTCAAATGAGACCACTCAGGTTCAAAACCACGAAAACTTCTATGAGAACGTGTCTCATGAAAATATAAGTAGCGAACAAGGAGTCTCAGTGCAAGAGGGAACCTTAGAAGATACTCTACAAGAGTTTGAAGGGGAGACAAATTTTATGACCGACGCCTCTCTAGTGTACCATACTTAGAGTATGAAACTAAAGAAGGGGCTAAGTTGCAATTCTTAGTAGATACCGGCGCAAATAAAAACTTCATTAGCCCCAAAATAGCCGTCGGTTGTACCCAGTTACCCAGTTTTGTAAGAATTACACACCGGCTTTTGGGCCAATTTTTCAAATATGCTGGTAATGATACAGCTCTTAAATTTTTCGTACTCCCTGGCTTGAGTTCTTTTGACGGTATTATTGGGGACGATACCCTCAAGGAATTAAAGCTTTAATCGATAGAGAAAATAATCTTTTAACAATAGCCCCAGGATTCAAGTTGCCTTTGTTAGCTAAAAATTCTTTAAACATTCACCCATTGGTTAAGACTGATCACTCTGAACGTATAAATTCAACCTTAAATGCACTAATCGAAGAATTTTCAGAAATTTTTAAACCAATTTCGCTGGGTGAAACAATAGACACTGCTGTTAGGGCAGATATTCGCACTAGAACCCAAGACCCCATATATACGAAAAGTTATCCTTACCCTGCCAATATGAGAAAAGTAGTAGAGGTACAAGTAGCGGAACTCCTTCACGAAGGTATAATCCCACCTTCTAGAAGCCCTTTTAATTCTCCGCTATGGATAGTGCCGAAAACTCAAACCAAATGGTGAAAAACAGTACAGATTAGTCATTGATTTCAAGCGGTTAAACGCTGTCACTATATCCGACACTTACCCAATTCCTGATATTAATTCTACCTTGGCAAGCCTTGGCGACGCCAAATATTTCACCACCCTCGATTTGACATCGGGGTTTCACCAAATTCGTATGAGAGAACACGACATCTCCAAGACCGCATTTTCCACTTTGAACGGAAAATACGAGTTCTTGCGTCTTCCGTTCGGATTAAAAAACGCTCCATCAATCTTCCAGCGCATGATTGACGATGTGCTAAATGAACATATTGGGAAAATCTGTTACGTATACATTGACGACATAATTGTTTTCAGCAAGGATTATGATAGTCATTGGACTAACCTTCGGCTGGTCTTCGAGAGTCTTCGAAAAGGGAATCTTCAAGTTAACTTGGAGAAGACCCATTTCCTGTCCACGCAGGTAGAATTCCTGGGTTATATTGTCACAGGGGAGGGGATTATGGCAATTGAAAAAAAAATAAGAGGCCATAAAAAAATGGAACCTCCTAGCAATGTTAAGGAGTTGAGGAGATTTTTAGGCATGACTTCTTATTACAGGAAAGTTATACAGGACTATGCAAATGTTGCCAAACCCCTAACAAATTTAACAAGGGGTAAATACGCTAAAATCAAATCGAACCAGTCTGCCAAAGTTCCTATTGAATAAGATGAAAAAGCCTTACAGGCTTTCAACGACTTAAAGACCATCCTTTCCTCGTCTGAGGTGTTAGCTTTTCCAAATTTTAGTATACCTTTCCATTTAACGACAGATGCGTCAAATTACGCAATCGGCGCAGTTCTTTCGCAAGTCGACGAGAAAAAAGATCGGCCAATAGCTTACATTTCACGTTTTTTGAATAAATCCGAAGAAAATTATGCCACAATCGAGAAAGAAATGCTCGCAATAGTGTGGGCGTTAGATAATCTTCGTTCTTATTTGTATGGCGCGGCGTCAATCAAAATTTACACGGATCATCAGCCTCTAACGTTCGCGCTAGGTAACAGGAATTTTAATGCCAAACTGAAGCGATGGAAGTCCCGAATAGAGGAATATAACTGCGAATTATTATATAAAACAGGGAAATCCAACGTGGTTGCTGACGCTCTTTCACGCATCACGACGCAGGTTAATTACTTGGGTTCCGACACAGCAACCGCTTCCGAATCTGGCTCAGATTCCGGAGCCACTATCCATATTGCGCTTCAAGACGCTTCACAATTGATTCCTCATGTGGAAATCCCTATAAACGTGTTTCGGAATCAATTAATATTCGACCAGAGTCGCTCAGATTACTTATGCGAGCACCCGCACGCAGGGTTTGTGCGACACTTTATTCCCATAAACCAGCGAGAGCTATCGAACTTAACTACTTCTTTACAGAGGTATTTAAAGCCTTCGATTATTAATGGAGTTAAAATCCCCGATTCTTACTTACAATTTTTCCAATCCAATTGCTTTCAGAATTTCAAACTTTTTAGAATTCGAATCACACAACGGTTGGTTACAGATTTGACCGATGAAGATGAAATTTGCGAATTAATTGAAAAAGAACATCGCAGAGCCCATAGGGGACCGAAAGAAGTCCGCTTACAAATATTAGAAAAGTTTTATTTCCCGAAAATGACAAGCATTATTCGTGCCCAGGTGTCGTCTTGCGAATGTTGTAAGCTCTTCAAGTACGAAAGACACCCAAATAAACCAGCGTTTCAACCGACCCCTATCCCTCATCTACCATGCGAAATTCTTCACATTGACGTTTTCACATTGGGCAAGAAATTCTACTTAAGTTGCATAGACAAATTTACCAAATTCGCAAAACTTTTCCCGTTGGAATCAAAATCAGCGGTCCATTTGCGCGAAGCACTCTTAGAGACTCTCCATTATTTTACAGTCCCGAAAATAATGGTATCCGATAGTGAGAGAGGCCTTCTATGTCCGACGGTTTTGAACTACCTTAAGGCCTTGGGAATCGAATTATATTATACACCAACTCAAAAAAGCGAGGTCAATGGTCAGATTGAAAAATTCCATTCCACATTTTTGGAAATTTTTAGATGTTTAAAAAGCGAATATCCAAATTTCAAAGACAGTGTATTGGTCCCAATAGCGGTGGACAGATACAATAATTCTGTCCACTTTGTGACCAAAAGGAAGCCTGTTGACGTTTTTTTCAATCGTACATCCAGAATTAACTACCAAGGCTTAGCAAATTTTAAACAACAAACCTTTGAGGATATTAGGGGGTTACTCCAGTTTAAACAAATGTCGACTAATCTTACGCGCAATAAAAACAGAGCAGAGCCTATTCCTTATAACCAGGGATTAAGACTAAAGAGAAGCAGAGATTCAAACCGGAAATAATACAGGAGGATAGAAGAGTTACGATTAAAGCTAGGTCAGGGAAAATTTTTCATAAATCAGATTTGAGGAATTGATTATAGAAGACGTTTTACATACCTGCATTAGCCATTTACATTAAAAATATTATTATTATAAAAATATCAAAATTATACAAAAATTATATTAAAATTTTATCCACAAAAAATGTATTAAAATCATACCTAGAAAATAAGTAAATACAAAAACACACAACAACATATTAAACATAAGATAACATTACACATTTTTAAATTCCTCAATTAATCACACTACAAATACACAGAAATTATTGAACATATGACAACATTACACATTTTATGTTTCTCATTTAATCACACTATAAATACACAGAATTTATCGAACATGAAATAAGATAACACATTATTGAATTATTACCATAAGGTTCCACATTTTTATCATTTTATTAATGCAAGGCTCTTTTGCAAAGTTGCCTTGCTTCAACCAGTTTATAACAAATTAATATAAAAAACACACTGTACACTATTTCATAAGCATGCTCCTGATTTACAGGCACTGTGGCTCCCCTACAACAAGGCTTCGTCTGGCACGATAATGGAATGTTCGAATTGGCCCTTGTCATCGACTTGGCTAAAATGCAGGATATCTTTGGCGATTTGCGGAAAGAAGCAACACCGAAGGCGGTTCCCGGATCAAAACATTAACAGACCATTACCTTCAAGATGCATTGGAGGGGATTTCCAGGTTGACTGGTTGGGGTCGGCGTGAAATGAAAAGCAAGATCCCCGGACTCATCAGACTGGAACGCTATTTTACGGTCCCAGGAGTCTCTTGGTAAATACGACGGTCAACGAATCAAAATAAACGGCTCTTCGATGCTGAACACCAATTAATACAGCAACGCAACATGATCATCGACAAAATGAACGTGGAACCAAATATCACCGGAATTTAAAAAGCTGGCCGAGAGTCGTTCGCTGCCTTGCTCATCCATAGGGAATACATATGTTCGCCAAGATAAGGATTTACAGCAGTTAGACCTGAAAAAATCTGATGGCTGACCGGCTGCCCCAACGAACGCGACTGCAACCGGCCACGAGTAGAGTACGTCCACAACTTCAGCCTACAATAACATCAGGAAACCATCGACCATGTCTGAGAATAATATAGAAGCTGACGTCAACGAGAGGCATCCCATTTGCATCAAACCTTGCCTTGGGATTTTCGCCACGGGCCACGTCAGCAAAAGTCAAAGTTTTATGATCTGCGGGACGCAGATCTTGTAGTGGGGAGGAGTTAACACCCGGTTCCAGCGATGCTCTTCGGCCACCTCCTGCTGTCACCAACAACCATTGGCAACATTTCACAGAGTCAGCAAGTTACAAACGTCACAACTCGGCTACTACATCGCACGCCAATGTATCGACACGATACAAAATGCCGGCCGACGGAGAGCCGACGAGAGCTTGCTTGGGAGCGAGTGGAAATCAGTTTAAGTTGAGCGGCCGAAACTGATACTTTAAAATTATAAAATAAACTGAATACTTAAAACGAATTCTGGTTTTTACTAAAAAAAGAATTAATCGCGACTACGTTTGAGATTGCAACATTGCAGGAATAGCATTAAGGTGGTATAAACATTCACGGTAGTCGTCCTGACTGCTTAACTTACATATGTACATGGTGCTAAGTTTTTTTTATCTTTTTGCTCACAATTGTTTTCCGTATGAACGTTTCATATTTATGTGCGTTTAATTGTGACAAAGTTCAACACACATGTACATATGTCAAGGCAATTAACAAGTGTTCCGTGTCCGCATTCGCTCCCACATTTTGTGCTATAACACATATATATTACATGACTAAAGGCGTTAACCTTGGCACAGCCGGTAGGACAAACGAAGTCATCAATTCCATATAACACAGCATAAGTCAAACCAACGGTGGAGTATACCCTACAAATTTTTTCCTTACAAGTGGGGTATACCCGTTTTCAAGAGTTAACTTGCAATATTTAGTACACCCTTCCGCAAGTGGGGCATATCCGACTAGCTGTGTATAAATTGATTTATAAATAAAAGTTAAGCGCAAATAATAAATAAATAATAAAAAAATAATAAATAAATATTTTTTGTATTGTTTTTTTTTTGGTATATTTTTTTTCCTTTTTAAACAAAATATACACTTTCCGTTGGTAAAAAATACTCACGTTTTGGTATTTTTAGTATTTTTTGGTATATTTTTTTTCTCCTTTTTAAATAAAAATATACACTTTTCCGTTGGTTAAAATTACTCACATACTGGTATTTTTTAGTGTTTTTTGGTATATTTTTTTTTCTCCTTTTTTAAATAAAAATATACACTTTCCGTTGGTAAAAAATTCTCACGTTTTGGTATTTTTAGTATTTTTTGGTATATTTTTTTCTCCTTTTTAAATAAAAATATACACCTTTCCGTTGGTTAAAAATACTCACATACTGGTATTTTTTTTTTTGTTTTTTTTTGGGTATATTTTTTGTTGTGCCTGTTGCGTGTTGATTTGGTTTTTTTTTTTTGTAATTTCTTTGGTCTTCGTCCATTTGTTTTCGGCTCCGTAGAGAGCCTATTATGTCAGAAGACCAAAAGCAAAAAGCGAAACTTCGTCCTTCCCTTTCAAAGGCCCGTCGTTCTTCCTTGTCAAGCGCTCGCAGCTCCTCAGCGCCAAGCGACAAGTCTAAGTCTGGTAATAAGTTGGAATCAAAACCGTCCGCTGGTCCGTCCAAACTTCAAGTTAGTGATCAGCCTAAGCTCAAAGCAGAGAGTTTAACAATTCCGCAGGATAGCCCCCGTATAACCAGACAGGAATCAAAGAAAATCATAGCTCATTCCAAAATGGCGTCCAAAGAGTTCATTGCTGTGTCGGACAGGCTAGGCCAATTCGAAGCAAGATTTTCCAATTCAGCCGGCGAATCACTGTTTACGCTACAGGTGCGCCAGGATCAAATCCGATCCTTATGGGAAAAAGTAGAGCTTGCGTTTGAACAAGGTTCCCAAACCCTTCTGCAAGACGGCGGTTCCATGGAAGATTTGCAAAGTATGCAAGCGAAATAATTCATATTCCGTATATGAACGATGCGTAGCTCAATTGAGCGAGAGTATAGACGCAGCATCCTCGAAGAATAAGCAACTACAATCATCTCTTTCTTCCATCTCAAGAGGTTGTAGTCTTCCACCAATCGATACAGAAGTCTTCGATGGAGACTATCTGCGCTGGCCCACTTTCCGGGATCTCTTTACAGCGATTTATATTAATAATTCTAGATTGACCCCAGTCGAGAAACTGTTCCACCTCAATGCTAAGACAAGCGGCGAGGCAAAGGGTATTGTTTCAAAATCTCCATTGACAAATGACGGTTTCCACTCAGCGTGGCAGAATCTTTCGGAAAGATTCGAAAATAAGCGGCTGTTAGTTAACAGTCAGCTTAGAATCCTTTTTAGTCTACCGTCGGTTTCCCAAGAGTCTGGTAAGGCGCTAAAAGAGCTCCAGAGCACAATCCACAATCAAACACTGACAGCTTTTGAGCTAGCTAAGGTCAGCATCGAAAATTGGGATTGCTTGCTCGTATTTCTATGCTCATCCAGACTTCCGAAACTTACCCTGTCCTTGTGGGAACAGTCCCTCCACAATAAGTCCGATATTCCAACTTGGGTCGAATTTAACAATTATCTGACTGAGCGCCATCGTACGCTGGAAGCGATAGAAGACATGAGGCCTATGAACGCCCCGAGTCAATCCGATCGCAAGGATCTTAATAAGAAGAAGATCAACTCTTTCGAAGCGAAGGTTAAGGTAAAGACACAAGCTCCAAAGCCAATTTCTACCTGTAAATTTTTTCCAAAGAGAATCATCCAGTGCGTGTATGCCCACGGTTTCTGCAAATGTCAGTTACAGATCGGGCCTCCTACATTAAACAGCAGCAGCTATGTCTGAACTGTTTCGCCAGAGGACATCAGCTTAAAGAATGTAAAAGCAGCCATAACTTCATTTGCAAAGGTCGCCACAATACATTGTTGCATCGTGGTGACCCTCCTACTCAAACGACCACCAGGTCATCGTTAAGTTCTGCTGCTACTCCATACCTTCCAAGTCAACCAATACAGTCCACTTCAGACCAAAGTTCGGCAAACATTCGCAACTATTTCACGTCGAACACGCAAGGTGTTCTTTTAGGCACTGCTATTATAAACATATGCCACCTTGGCACATGTTATAAGGCTCGTGCGTTGATCGATTCTGGCTCCGAAGCCACATTCATTTCAGAACGAATGTTTAGAATCATCAAAATCCCGTTTAAACGTGTAACAGCCCAAGTTGCCGGACTTAACCAAGCTGTATCAGCCAATCCTGAGAAGTTATGTCACTTCAACATACGATCCCCATCGCAGCCGAGAGTTCGCATTGAAGGTTCAGCGTTTGTGCTTCCAAATGTGGCAGGTACTCTACCTTCACATCCGATTCCCGGAAGTGCGTTGCGAGACCTTCCAAATATTCCGCTGGCTGACCCTAATTTTTACAAGAGTTCGCAGATAGATGTGCTATTAGGCGCAGATATCCTTCCATCCATCCTGGTAGGCGGCTCTATTCCTAATATTTGTGGCGCATTATTGGGTCAAGAAACCATTTTCGGTTGGATTCTCACTGGCCCAATAACTACTTGTGCTTCATCCTCTATCTCCGCTTTTTCAACACCAGTCACGGTCAAGAACGACCAACGGTTGGAAAACCTCCTCACAAAGTTTTGGGAGGTGGAGGATCTCCCTACGAAGCCAGTAAAGGAGTCTGATGCCATATGCGAAGACTACTTTATGCGCACAACAACAAGAGATGATAGTGGCAAATATATTGTCGCTCTCCCCTTCAAAGATCCTGATCACATCAACTTTGGACATTCAAGGTCAATCGCACTGGCTCAGTTTCTAAAAAACGAGAACCGATTATACAGAAACACTCCATTAAAAGAGCAGTACGACTCCGTGATCCAGGAAAATCTGGACTTATGTCACATGAGACGAGTCCCCCCTACTATAGATACGGGGAACTTTTATCTTCCACACCATGCGGTTTTCAAACCTGACAGCACTACCACAAAAGTTCGCGTTGTGTTTAACGCCTCCAGTCAATCCACTAATGGTAAGAGCCTGAATGATGTCCTTCATGCATGTCCTATCTTACAGTCCGATCTGACTATTCAGATCTTGAAATGGCGTTTTTTTCGTTACGGCTTCAACGCCGATATTACTAAGATGTATCGTCAAATTCTAGTAAAGCCAATACACACGCCATTTCAAAGAATACTTTACTGGAACAAGGATGGAGAGCTCTGTGACTATGACCTCAACACAGTTACGTTTGGCGTAAATTTCGCACCGTTTCTGGCCATTCGTGTTTTGCAGCAGCTTGCTACAGATGTGCTAGCACAATTTCCGCGTGCTAGTGACATCATTTCCAGTTATATGTACGTTGACGATGTATTAGCAGGAGCTCACACCAGGCAATGCGCGATTTCCAGCATCAAGGAGCTACAAGACGCTATGAGTTCAGCGGGCTTTCCCCTTCGAAAATGGACATCGAACGACAAGGAACTCCTCCAAGACATTCCCAAGGACCACCTTCTGAGAGAAGACTTCTTGGAATTCGAAGAGGCCAGCGTTGCCAAGACTTTGGGGATCCGATGGCAAGCCAACACAGATGAGTTTTTCTTTGCGCCCTCCAAAATTCCTACAAGGAAATCCACCACAAAACGTGAAGTCCTTTCGGAAATAGCAAAGCTCTTCAATCCAGCGGGATGGCTGGCGTTGGGAAGATTTTCTCTCCTATTATCCCCGTCTTGGAGATATTCGAGTACCTCGTTGGGTCTCTTTTCAGCCGGAAGCATCCATCCAGATCCATGGATTCTGCGACGCCTCTCAAAAGGCTTACGGGGCAGCACTGTATGTTCGCGTGGAAATAGACCATCACGTATCAGTCCATTTTCTGACGTCCAAGACTAGAGTAGCTCCAGTCAAGACAGTGTCGCTCCCTCGACTCGAACTGTGTGGAGCTGTTCTTCTCGCGGAACTATCCTCAGCCCTCATCCCGCAGATGCCCTTAGGGAAGTGCGAATCGTTTTACTGGACGGACTCCACCATCGTTTTGGCCTGGCTTCGCAGATCTCCTTGCTCCTGGACCACGTTTGTCGCCAACCGCGTTTCCAAGATCGGCCAAATCACTGATTGTCGGACCTGGTCACACGTGCGGTCAGAAGACAATCCAGCAGATTTAGCCAGCCGCGGAGTCTCGCCACAGGAGCTGAGAGACAGCCATCTGTGGTGGAATGGACCCGACTGGCTGGGTCTGCCTCAGAAGCAATAGCCTGTTCCAGCTGACTCATGTCTGGAGACGGACCTAGAGCAGCGTCCAGTTAAGGTCCACATTGCTGTACTGTCTCTGTCTGAGCCACTTGAACGGTTCTCCGATTTCAGCAGAGCGTTACGAGTACTCGCCTACGTTTTCCGATTTGCTAAACGATGTCGTCAATCCTCTGTGCTGTTTCCACCACAGCTACTCCAAAATAGTGAACTTCAAGAAGTTCAAGAACGACTCGTTGCCCTTACTCAACGAACCTCTTATTCGAAAGAGTACAAGTGCCTTCTTGACAAGCATAGCTTGCCGGCTTCCAGTCACATACTTAACTTCAATCCGTTCCTTGGTCCACAAGGAATCATGAGAACTTCCGGTCGACTCAGCAAATCCTGCAATCTTAATTATGATGAACGGCATCCTGTCATACTTCCGTATTCATGCTCGTTCAGTCGTCTCCTCGTAGAATTCACGCATAAAATATCAATGCATGGCGGAAATCAATTAATGATGCGCCTTATCCGTTCCAAGTATTGGATTCCCAAGCTTAAGACGCTTATCGCATCCGTGACCAATTCCTGTCGGGTCTGCATCGTGTTCAAAAAAAGGCTCCAAACTCAGCTCATGGGCACCTTACCCGAAAAGAGGTCGACTTTTTCACGTCCCTTTACACATACTGGCATCGACTTTGCTGGTCCGTTCGACATAAAGAACTACACGGGTCGTGCCTGCCTCATAACCAAGGGCTATATTTGTGTTTTTGTGTGTTTCAGCACAAAAGCTATCCATCTTGAAGCCACCGCCAACTTAACTTCGGACAAATTCCTTGCAGCGTTTGCTCGTTTCATAGCAAGACGCGGCTGCCCGTCCAAAGTATACTCCGACAATGGGAAAACGTTCGTGGAAGCCTCTAGAGTCATTACTCGCGACTTCTTGGAGGTTACCAAGACGCGCGTAGAGACAACATATAGTCACCATTGTCTCTCGTGGCATTTCAACCCACCAGGTGCGCCACATATGGGTGGCCTGTGGGAAGCCGGTGTCAAAAGCTTCAAGACACTGTTTTACAAGTCGACCTCAACGTTCAAATATACATTTGAAGAGCTCTCCACCCTGCTCTCCAAGATCGAAGCCTGTTTGAACTCGAGACCAATCTCTCCGTTATCCGAAGACGTGACAGATCTGCTGGCTCTTACTCCAGGGCATTTCCTAGTAGGAGGCCCACTTCTTTCTGTAGCGGAGCCGGAGATTGAAGGGAATGCAGCGTTAATTTTAAATAGATGGCAACGGCTCAAGGCTCTCAACCAAAACTTCGGTTTCCGTTGGAAGGAAGAGTACTTGAAGGAGCTACACAAGAGGACTAAGTGGCAACTACCCGAGAGGAACCTACAACAGGGTGACATGGTAGTTGTCAAGGAGGATAATCTTGCATCGAACGAATGGCGCTTGGGACGCGTCAAGGAAACCCACCCAGGACAGGATGACCGGGTCCGAGTGATCGACGTGCTCACTACCCGCGGACTTATTAAAAGGCCCGTGGCCAAACTTATCCTCCTTCCACTCCATTCCGAGCCCAACAATCCAACTCCTTTGTTGAAATCGTGACTAACCGTTTCAGTCAACAAGAGTTATTTTGCTAATTTCTGTTTTTTGTGTATTCCCAGAATTTCCGAACGAAGCAACATGGCACCCACCATGGCACAACGGGCACAAAGGGCAGCTCAGCAGCTGCGTGACACGGCGTCCTTCCGCTGCCGTGTGTGCCGGGGCGTTCACGCGTTGAAAAAGTGCCAGCGGTTCATTCACCTCAATGCTGAGAAGCGGCTCCGGGCAGTATTGATTAATAAATACTGCCCCAACTGTCTGGCACACCAGCACTCTGGGCGATCCTGCAGGAGCGGAGACAAATGTCGCATTTGCGATGGCGAGCATCACACTCTGCTCCACCTGGATGAGCAAGAGTCGCCCCGTCCATCAAGGAGCCCATCGCCAATCCGGCAACGCAGTCCGCGTGCTCGCTCACCCATCCCCGAAGGCGTCACACTCCTGCCCACCGTGAGCGTGGCCATCGTCGCGAAGGGGAAAGCGTTCCAGATGCGAGCGCTGGTGGATCCATGTAGCCCGACCAGCCGCATTGATGCCTCACTGGCAAAGGCACTGGGCCTTTCCGCCTTCTGGCTCGATGCGGGTGAGAGGGTCAGTGCTCGCATCCGATCCACAAATGGAAGTTTTGATCGGGAAGTCCGCCTGCGTATTGAGGCCCAGCTTAACTTCCGGACCCCTTCAACGCTGATTGACGAACGCTTACGGAAGGGCGTTCCCAATATTATCCTAGCGGATGACGCCTGGTTCTGACCTTCGACGGTCAGCATAGTGTTGGGCGCCGATATCTATGGCTTGGTGATCCAACAGGGCATTATTCCGAGCGACCACGGTTCAGTGGCCCAAAATACTGCTTTTGGGTGGATCCTATCTGGAGTGTGCAGCCCATAAGGTCCGCCCCCCCCTCCAGTCACCTTTTTTTTTTGCAATTATATTGCAAGGAGGCCGGAATGTTTATGCCTAAAAGTATGCATCTGCAACTCCCCACCAAAATCAGTATTTTGTTTCCTCTCTGAGCATAAGTTATGTTAAACACCATGGTAATTATGTTAAGAGCCGCTGAGCAAGCTCAGCGTCTACATAGTTTTTAGTACTAATTCGACAATAAATTGAAGCAGTCACACAGACCATAACCGCGCGTCACTATTTTTTCACCCCGTCGTTTCAACAAAGGTAAAATAGTAATTTACCCGCGTAGACCGCGAGTGCAACCATATCTTTGGAAAGTTCCACCCCTCCACATTTTCAAGCACGTTTCACCCTTTTGAACTTTTCCTTCTTGGATCCTTGGTCCGTGTGTCCTCTGGCCCTTTGGGATCACCTTCTCGGTCACAGACTTTCTATCCTGGGTGTGATTATCTCCTCAGTCCACCAATAGCAGGGTGTTCCAATTCTGCTTGGTTTTCTTCTTGGCATGGAGCAGTCACATGCTTCGCCTATGAGCGTGGAGAGCTTGTCCACCTTGCTCTTCCCCGGTGCGGGTGAGCAGTTATCGTTCCGTACGAACTCCACTAACGTTTCCTCATCCAGGTTGCTGTCCTTCCATTTCGGGCAAGTCAGTTTCGGTAGCTGCCTCTTCACGCCTCCCATCCTGTAGTGAATCGCATGGTGATCACTATGCGTGAATTCACCACCCACCCTCCACTTCGTTTTTCTACAGAGAGAGCTGCGGAGGTACGTTAAATCAATAATTGATCCACTTCCGGCCCTGTGATATGTCTCCGTGCACCCATCGTTGGCCAAGACTACGTCCAGCAGTGCTAGGGGCTCCACCAAGCAGTCTTTTCTGACGTTCGTCAGCCTTCTTCCCCACTCATGCGCCCATGCGTTGAAGTCGCCCGCTAAGACCAGGGGGGTCCTTCCACGTGCATCCTCCACCAGGCTTGCTACCATGCTCTGGAAGCGACCAAGATCCCAGCTCGCTGGTGCGTAGCAACTGTAAAAGATGATTTTTTTGACCTTTGCCCGTACAAATCCCTCGCTCCTCCCATTCACTTCCTGCGGTGGTGACTCTACTGTCCATATAGCTGCCTTCCCCATTTGCTGACTGCCCATCCGTTCCCTGGGATCCTCCTATACGGCTCGCAAATCAATGCGACATCCGTATGCAAATCCCTCGCCGTTTGTCTCAGTAGTGCCTGAGTCGCCTCGCAGTGGTTAAGATTAAGTTGTTCACAATTCATTTAGGCTTTTGAAGAGCCTTCCTGAATAGTGGACAACGCCCACTTCCCGCCACGTGCCTCCACTTATTGTTCCTATCTTTGCAGAACATGCACTGAGGGTTGCTCCGACAATCCTTGGCTATGTGGCCCTCCTGTCCACACCTCCTGCACATCTTTGATCTGTCTATCTCACTGCTTCAGTTGCGGGCCATATGTCCAAATTCTAGGCATCTGAAGCACTTGACTACCTTGACGCGCTCCTTCAGCCTGCATCTCGCCCAGCCGACTTTTAGCGATCCCTTTTCTAGCGCCTTGCGTGCGCTCTCAGCTGGCATCCTGATCGTTGCTTCTTGGGTCTCCCCATAAACACTCCTCTTCCTTATTCTCGACACTGCGTCTCTCAGACCCTGCAGCTTTTCAGCCGCCTTAACTTTCCGTAGAATGTGCGCGTAGCTGAATCTTCCCTTTGTCCTGATGACTATTGCGTCCAGCCTTATTTTCTCCGTCTGTAAATTCCCCTTTTCAGGTGGCTTGCGCTTTGACGTCATTTTTTTCCATTCAGTCTCCTTCCTCACAGGCATACCCTGAGCTGGTGTGGCCTCCTCGGGGTTGGTTACCACCTTGGCAGATGGGGTCTCCTGGATTCCTGGATCCTTCCCTTCCCTGCTCTCTTACTGCCTGGTGTGCCAGCTCCCGGCCCTAGTCTCCGCTTTGCTTCAACCGTAATCTTGAAGAGTAGTGATGTTTGAGAGAACTGGTTCGCTGATATCACCGCCTTAGCTCCTTCGTCGTGCATCTTGATGGCCACCAGCTCGAAGAGCACCCTGATGTTCTCGATCGCATCTCTAATAGGCTGGTGGATCGATCGCCGCTTTCCATCTTCCATTATCTTCGCGAGCTTGCTTATCTCCTTTCCGAGGTCCTGCAGTGGGCCGCTACTCGCTTGCTCCATGGGTTTCTCCATACCCTTCGCCTGTGCAGATGCTTCTGTAGCAAGCCCTCCTTCAGCCGTTGGGCTGATTCCGTTCCTGAGCACCGGTGACCTTAGCAGCTTACCGCTCCTCCTGAACGTTTAGCTCTCTTTCTTGTTGTTCTCTTCCGCCATACCATCATCATGTTTGTTAGTGGGGTTCATAATCAATTGGGTTCCAACTCCAAGCCGTTATCTTTGGTCGTAGCACAATCGCGTTAAGTGGTCCCATGCTTGTCTATGCATGCAGCAAGAACATGCGAGGGTTGCCTTCATGGGGTCGTCTGTTTAGAGCCGGATCCGTGCTAGTCAGGAATGTTACATCTGAGCTTGTACGCCCAACTGAATGTTGACGGTCCAACGATCGTACTTGGAGACCTGCCAAGGTTTTAACGGGACGGAGGCAGCTGCGGCATTAGCCTGGCAGTGATTTCGGCAAGATTTCACTCCGTTTACTAACATGCCAGAATACCGCACGCTGTCAGCCCTTGTCGTCAAATTCTTCCGTTTGCGTCCAGTGTCCTTATCATACTAGGCTAGGTCTTGATGCCACTTAAGTCGCCTTTACGACAAGCCGTGGCCGGCTGAGGTGGTATTCTATGTATGTGTGTGTGTGTGTTTTTTTTTTTTTTCTCATGAAGCACCATGAAGGGTGTGAATCTTTTAAAGGAACCAGGTAGCCCGTATCACCAGGTCTGCACGATTTCCACGTACTAAACACACCACACATAACAACACGCCACATCCCCAAGGGATCACGGTTAAGTATTACTTCTCGGGGATGGGATGCCTTAAAATGCCGTCTCCTTATTCGCCCAGTACACGGACAATCCTTCTTGCTGGCTGGGTATCGCTCAGTGCTTCGCGTCGCTCTCTTTCACACTTTCTGAGATCCTTCTGAATGCAAATGATCCTCTGGACAACTCTTTTCCAATTCGCTTCGGAATCCATCATGTACAACATCAGTTCTTTAACTGGGGTAGTGGTGGTGCTCCTGCCAGGTATCTCGGGCAGTGGTACAGGATATGCTCAGGATCTTCCCCACAGCCCGGGCAGACCGTGCATTGCAGCGTCTCCTCGTGCCTGCACTTAAACAAGTATTTTCTATACCCTCCGTGGCCGGTAAGGAACTGCGTCAGATGGAAGTTAAGAGCGCCTCCGCTTCGTTCTATCCACTCCTGGATTCGTGGGATGAGCCTTTGCGTCCATCTACCTTTGGTTGAGAAGGTACACCTGGCCTGCCACATGGCCAGGGAAGCCTGTCTCTTCGAACTCCTAACATATTCGGGCGGTGCGATGCCTCCCATAGACTTCCGCCAGGCGTGAATTTCCGTCATCTCGTCATCTCGTCAAGCGCTGCGTTATCCGAAACCGTACGGAATCCCGAGATCACTCTTAGTGCGCTTAGTCGGAACGGCGCTGCCAGCTTCCTCCGAAGGCTCATATTTCCGTCCAGGGCTGCTGCCCAAATCGGTGCAGCATACAAAGCGACTGACGCCGCTACTTTTCCAAGAAGAAGTCGCCTTCTACCCTTGGGTCCTCCTAGGTTTGGCAGCATCTGAGAGAGAGCTGCCTGTAATTTTGCTGCTTTCATACCGACATACTCGATGTGAGGCCGGTAACCCAGCCTGTTATCCAGTATAGCTCCTAGGTACTTGATGTATGGCTTGGATTTGATGGTAACATTACCAACCTCCACCTCCATAAATTCAGTCTTTTTCCTGCTCGTTATCAGAATTGCCTCTGTCTTGTGCTCTGCTAGTTCCAGGCTTGCAGCCCGCATCCATGATGCTATTATCTTAATAGCTTCATTAGCAGCTTCTTCTACTTCTCGTATGTGTTTTGCCACAACTACGAGCGCCAGGTCATCTGCGAATCCAATAAGCTTACATCCCTGTGGCAGGCGCAGTCTGAGTACTTCGTCGTATACACGTTCCACAGGAGGGGTCCCAATACTGAGCCCTGTGGAACACCTGCTGTGACGTTAAATCGCTTAATTCCATCCTCTGTGTCGTATTCCAAAGTCCTGTCTGAAAGATAACTCGTTAGAATTCTCATTAGATAGGGAGGTATTCCAATTCTTCTAAGGGCATTTAGGATGCGCGTCCAGCTCGCCGAGATGAACGCGTTCCGAATATCCAGCGTAACTACATCGCTTTTGTTGCGATGTCGACCACTGCCTTGATCGCGTCCACCGTTGACCGAGCCTTGCGGAATCCGAAGTGGGACTCCGAAAGTGCATGTCTGGCGTCCAGTATCGTTAGCAGTCTTGCGTAGATAATTTTCTCCAGAATCTTTCAAGCCGTGTCAAGCAGACAAATCGGTCTAAAGCCCGAGGGTTCTTTGACTTTTGTGTCTCCTTTTGGCAACAGGATGAGTCACTGGACTTTCCATACTCTTGGGAATACTCCCTCCTGCATGCAGTGCAAGTTTTAGCACTTTGTTTGGTATACAATCGGGCCCTGGAGTCTTTTGGTTACCAATCTGTCTAACTGCCGCAGTCACCTCGTCAGTCGTCACCGGGCTTATGTGCTCCGAGTCAAGTGGGGGGCTTTCCAACTGCACCCGTGGGTGCTGTGGGAACAGAGCCACTACGATTTTTCGTAGCTCCAATGGGCATGTAGTCCTTAGCGTGGATTGGCTCTTAACCTTTTTGGTAACCACCTTATAGGCAGTTCCCCATGGGTTTATGTCGGCCTCGTCGCATATTTGGCGAAGGCAATTGGCTTTACTGCGCTTGATGCTATGCTTCAGATCTCGCATATCCCTCCGGAAGTCGTCGGCCCTACTGTCAAAGTCCGGGCGGTCCATGGCCCTCCGAGAGAGTCGCCTTGCACGAAGGCACTTTTTTCTCAGCTGGTTTATTTCATCATTCCACCAGTAGCAAGGTGATCCGCGCCTGCTTGGTTTCCGCCTAGGCATGGATGCGTCGCAAGCATCAGCTATGTTCCTTCCTAGTTGCTTTGCCATATCTTCTGAATTGCCACTTTCCCATTCCGGATAGCCTAGCAATTCCACGAAAGTTTGCTCTTCCAGGCAGCTGTCTTTCCACTTCGGTCCCGTAAGCTTGGGTGGCTTCTTTGCTAAGCTTCTGTGCAGCTCAAAGTAGATGGATTGGTGATCACTGAAGGTGAACTCTTCGCTAACTTTCCATTTAGCCCCCCATTTCCTAGCGAGCAGCTCAACAGGGTGAGGTCAATGATTGAACCACTACCAGCTTTGCATTAATAGACCATATGGCTGTCTTACCGTCTCTGCTGGCTACCCATCCGGTCCCTGGTATCCTTTTGAATGGCTCAGAGATCAGAGCTACGTCAGTTCGTTTTTCCCGTGCCGACTGTAACAGAAGGTCCTGTGCAGCCTCACAGTGATTTATATTAAGCTGTGTTATCTTCATCTTCGTTGCGCAAGTGCTCTCCGGAATACTGGGCAATATCCACTGCCAGCCGCATTGTCTGACCTTGTTTTATTATTTGTGCACAGCATGCACTGTGGCTTTGCTGTGCAGTCCTTCGCGATGTGGTCCTGCTGTTCGCATCTCCGGCATTGCTAAGACCAGTCCACTATGCTCTTGCAGTCCCTTGCAAGGTGGCCGAACTCCATGCATTTAAGGCAGACCGCCCAGCCTACCTTCACGATTCCAGCGTCAAGAGCCTTCTTAGCGCCGACCAAGGGCAACTTGATGGAAGCCGTCTGTGTCGACCCGTTCGCATTTCTTAGATGGATATTTTCCACCAAGATGGCATCTAAAAGGAGCTGTGCTTTCAAGGCCTCGTATGTGTCCGCCTTCGTGGCAGTCGACCGACAGTCTGTGTAGGGGGACTAAAGTAGTAGTGGTGAACCATGCTCCGTGGTTGGCCCGTCGATCGCGGAGTGTGGTGCCCTGCTCCTACTCCGTAACTTCCAGACTGCCGGTAGTGCAACTTATACCTCCTCGTGGTGGCTGCTGGTAACAAGGTCCTGTTTAGGTCATGTCTCTGGCAGGATACCTGGCTAAATTAAGTTGGGCAAAAGAGAGTAAACTCTTATTATTAAAATCCCCAATCTAATGGTGTAACAGCAAATGCCAGGATATGCGTGGCTAGGGGGATGCCTAATTGCTAGTATGCGGACTTGGGGTACTGTGACACGGCCTCATTTTAATCTGCCACACTACGGTACGGCACGGCGTAGTGTTTACCGGTTGCCATCTTACTCGTGGGATCAAAATGAATAACTTACAAAATAAAAAAACTGATGTTAAAGAGGAGAGTGGCCCGCAGGGACACAAAACAGTGGTGGCAACACCTCAAAACGAGCAACACCAACGCGGTAGTGCCTCAGTGGCCCTGCACTGCCAAAATTGAGCGGCGCTGGCAAGAAGAGACTGGCTTTCTTTCTGCGGCAGGGTCTTAGCAAAGAAGAGGCTCACTCCATAGCTATGACCCCAATGGAGAAGAATGGAGCGGTCCACAATTCAAAGCTCAGACGTAGTAGTCACCAAGAAGATGAGGGATGACAAGCCCTCCACCTCCAAGGCCACAGGCAAGGGAAATGAAAGGCAGCCCTCTGCCTCACATCACCCAGCCAAGGCCCATGTGCACAAGGAGCGTGGCTCTATTCCAGATAGGGGGACAGCAAGTACCCAGGCCGACAGGAAACAGCTGACTGCAAAACAAAATGAGGCTGGTACTGGAGTAAAGTTGGCGGTATTGGCAAGGGACTACCCAACAACGGCCCTAACAACCGCGCAATTGGACTCCATATCCAGCGCAATTGAAGACAAGGTGCTGGAGGTGATGGACGGGCAAATAAAACCGGCCTTCCTTGGCTCCACCTGCAAAGCTGGGTATCTAGCACTTCACTGCAAAGACTGCGATACAGCGGAATGGGTGAAGGCGTTGGTGGTCCCAATCAAAGATTCTTCACCCCAGAATTGTGGTCGGCTACTTCCCAAAATCCGCAGCCATGGAGACGGGCAAGGTCCTTAATTTCCTACAGGCACAGAACAATGGCCTGAACACCTCGGCCTGGAGGGCCCTAAAAAGGGTAGAAAAGGGCTCCAACGCAATGATTGTGCTAGCTGTTGACCAGAAGTCAGCAGCCACAATTGAGGAAACAAAGGGAAGGATGAATTTCCGCCTTGGGCAAGTTACTCTCAGGATTAAAAGTGAAGACACTACTGAGGACGAGCTCATTAAACAAGTCAGTGTTATGGAGATAGAAGAGAGTACTCTAAGCTCTCCAAATGGTTCTGGTGCTGATCTGCCGCCAAAATAAGAAGTCTGCAGGCAAAACTTCACCACGCTAAGGCTGCGACGGCGGAAGTCAGCAGAAAGTTTGCTAGCAACACCAAAGACTACGGGCTTCTACAGGAGCCCTGGTTCTTCAAAGGTCGCATTAGAGGCCTAAATACCAAAAACACACAGGTAATATATGATAGAACAGCGGCCGAACCTAGCGCAGCAATAATCATTAACACTGACATTAAATTTCTGCCTCTCACAGAATTCACAGACCATGACACAGTGGCTATACTACTGAACTGGACATCTATGGGGGTAAAAAAGAGGCTGGTGACTCCGAAGCTGTTCCAACGGATAATATCAGGTCATTAGTGGAGTACTGCAGAACACACCGGAAAGACCTGATAGTTGGATGCGATGCAAATGCTCACAACTTAGCATGGGGAAGCACAGACACGAACAACAGCGGTGAGTCTCTCTTAAACTATCTTATATCAACTAACTTATCAGTAGGTATTAGACCTAACACTGGTTTCTGACAGGGCCATAGACTTGGTGAAAGAATGGAGAGTGTCCGAGGAGGCCTCATTGTCTGATCACAGACATATTCTCTTTGACCTAGAGGGACCGGTGAGGAGCGTTGTGCTGTACCGCAGCCCAAAAACCACTAACTGGATGAAATACTCCGAAACCCTAACAGAAAAACTATCGGGTAATAAGCCACAACTAACAAATACTGAGGAGCTAGAAAGGGCAGTCAATACCCTGACGTACGATATAGTCTCAACTTTCAATGACTGCTGTCCACAAAGGTCTAAGACCTCTAACAAGAGAGTCCCCTGGTGGAACTCACGACTTGAAAAACTGCGAAGAGAAGCTAGGACAGAATTCAACAGGGCCAAAAGGACAAATAATTGGGATCTCCACAGGATATCCTTAACTAATTACAATAGGGAGTTAAGGAAATCCAAGAGATCCTCATGGAGAAATTTCTGTGAAGACCTTAGGGACATACCCTCAACTGCAAGGGTTTATAGAGCCCTATCAAAAACCAGTGGAGGACCGATTGGGACACTGGAGGGCCCGAACGGTGTATACACCAGTGATTCTCAGGAAACTCTAGAGGTTTTTCTAAAATCTCATTTTCCTGACTGTTCATTCTGTAGCACAGAGGGAGATCCTGATACAGATGAACTGAGGCACACAAGGACCAAAGACCCAATAATCAAAAATATAGTTAGCTACGAAAGGGTAGAGTGGGCAATTAACTCCTTAAAACCCTACAAATCCATTGGTCCAGATGGCATATTTCCAGCCATGTTATCTAAGGGCAAAGGGATCATCATTAGGAAAATGATTCCTATATATCGTGCCAGCCTTTTGCTGGGATATATTCCAAAGACCTGGAGAGCTGTAAAGGTAATATTCATTCCTAAGCCACCATTCTCTCCCAAATCATACGGAACAATCAGTCTCTCCTCTTTCATGTTAAAGAAAATGGAGAAACTGATAGATTGCTACGTCAGAACTGACATACTAGAAGCCAACCCGCTTCACAAACTGCAATTCCCCTACCAGAAGGGTAAATCCACGGTGACGGCACTGCATCATTTGACAACCGACATAGAAAAAGCAATCGACGCAAAGGGGGTCGCCATATGTGCCTTCATGGATATAGAGGGTGCTTTCGACAATGCAAACTTTGACTCGATGAGCCGGGCTCTGACCAACAGGGGGGTAAACCCTAAGGTAGTAGTCTGGGTGAAGGCAATGCTATGCCGCAGACTGGTAAAGGCCGATCTTGGACTTGCCTCGGCTAGCATCAATGCCTCAAAAGGCTGCCCACAGGGTGGTGTTCTATATCCTTTACTGTGGTCACTCCTAGTAGACAACTTAGTTCTGTCTCTCAATGCAAACGGATGCAAAACGATAGGATATGCAGATGATATATCCGTAATCATCAGGGGCAAAGATGAAAGGATCCTAGCAGACCTCATGCAACGTGCACTCGATCAAACAGTAAATTGGTGCACTTCAGAGGGGCTCTCTTTTAACCCTAGTAAGACCATCATAATCCCGTTCACCAATAAAAGGATTCTTAAATTCCCAGACATAAAGGTTAGTGACACAGTTGTGACTCTGAGTACAGAGGTAAAATATCTAGGGGTAGCTCTGGTTGGCAAACTCACTTGCAATGCAAACCAGAGAGCAGTAACCACAAAATCAACTCGATCTCTCTAGGCTGTCAAGCAGATGCTTGGCAAATCATGGGGGCTTTCTCCACGAATGGTCCACTGGGCGTACACCCAAATGGTTAGATCGATGATTCTGTACGGGGCGGCAGTATGGTGAGAAAAAGCCACACAAAGCACCGCTATCAACAAACTCAACAAGGTACAAAGACTAGCTAGCCAAAGTATCACAGGGGCATTGAGGACGACTCCGACATCAGAACTGGAAGCAATTCTTAACCTAACTCCCTTACACCTAGCTATAGAGGAAGAGGCTGTAAAGCAGGCTCTGGGACTCTATGTAGGTAACAAATACCAGAAGGGCAACCTTAGAGGACACCTAGGTATATTGAATAGGGTAGAGGACATCCTAGACCAAAAAAAACTATCAATAGTTTCACGAAAAACTACAAGGTCATTTTTCCAACAAGAGAGCAATGGACTTCTAATCCATCTTGGCTAAATGACGATGCACAAAACTGGTTCACAGATGGATCCAAGACAGCATCAGGGGTAGGAGCAGGCATAGTGGGTCCTCGCACACTTATCTCTCTCTTACTTGAGGCTGAATGTACCGCATTTCAGACGGAGCTCTTCGCTATTTTACAGGCGGTATATAGACTGAATAGCAGACGGATGGTAGGAGTTTACATTCGTATACTTTCCGAGAGTCAAGCAGCTCTTAAAGCACTAAACAGCTATAGCTATAGCTCAAACTTTATATATGAATGCCTTCGTGAGCTAAATGTACTGGCAACCAATAATAGAGTCTCTCTGATATGGGTCCCAGGACATGAAGGTCGCTCAGGTAATGAGGCCGCGGATGTAAGGGCTAAATTAGGAGCGGAAGCACCGTTTATAGGCCCAAGTCCGATGTTTGGTTATTCAAACAACAAACTTAAATCTGACATATATAACTGGCTAGACAACAAGAAAATAATCCACTGGAACAATCAAGAGGGTCTCAGGCACTCAAAAATATATGTTTGCCCTGATGCAGCAAGAGCAAAGGTAACTCTATCCTTAAACAGATCACAACTTAGGTCACTTTGCGGGGCGTTAACAGGCCACTTTCCCTGCAACGACCATCTACATAAGATGGGCCTTGTCAGCAACAGAACTTGTAGATTCTGTGAGGAGGATGTTGAATCAATGGAACACCTAATCACAAACTGCGCCGCCCTGGCACGTAATAGAGCAGAGCTGTTAGGCAACTACATTCTCAGAGAGGAGGACGTGATGCATATCCCGCTGACTGGTCTGACTCAGCCTCTGCGAACATTAAAAATGAACTAGTGGTAAGCAGGCACAATAGATCCTTGTGGGTCGCAGTGCTGAAGGGCACAAGCCCACCCTCGTTCGACATTACATTACATGTCCTCCTTCGTGGTTATCTTGTCTCTCGTTTGTCACTCGCTGTGAAAGCGCGCGGACTTCCGCTTGCTCCCCGAGGGACTCTCCAAGAAGGTTTCTTACCGTCGCTGTGCCCTCTCCAGATTTATTTAGTTGAATCAGGAGTTCACCTTTTTGAGTTCTCCTGATTTTCGAAACTGCCTGGCCAACACCGCTTAGCATTCCGTCTGCCTTCATTTTTTTAAGTATTTCGGAGTAAGTTACCTCTCCTTTAGCAGATATGAGAATGGCATCTGGTCTGCTCTTTTCTGCCATACGTCTTTTGCCTGGGTTGCGCTCCCTTTTTTTTTTTTTTTGTTCTTCCGTACCGTTGTCCATTTTTCGCTTTCTTTCTCCTTGCATTGGGGTGTTTTCGGAGCACTCTTCGGCCCTGGGTCCTTTGTCGCTTGGGTGGAGGTCGAAACCTGCGTGGTCGCCGCACCCTTACTCCTCTTGGTAGAGGGTGTACACGCTTCAGGATTTTGCTTCCTCTTACCATCGATGGCCTTTCCAAAGATTGGTGACGTCTGGGAAGCTTGGTGCGTCCGTATCACTGTCTTCGCCCTATTGTCGTGTAGCTGTGTAGGAGCGCCCTGATGCTCTCAATCGAGTCCCGCATCGGTTGATGGTTTGAGCGCCTTTTGCCATCTTCCATCATCTCAACCAGCTTAGAAATCTCTTGTCCAAGGTCACTGAGCGCTGTTCTCTGGTGTTGCTCCAAAGGCTCGCTAGCGCCCTGGTGTAACTCCTGAATGGCTGGCGTCGAAACTGTGGTCGGTGACCTCGCCAGCTTGCTGCTTATAGCAAATCCACCACACGGGTTCTGTGCAAGAATCCTTACAGCCTCTCTCTCTCTCTCTCTCTCTCTCTCTCTATCTCTCTCTCTCTCTCTCTTTTTCAATTTGGGGGGTTATATTGTTGCTCATTCTGTTGGGTCCCAACTCCTGGGCCATTGTCTCTGATTGTTGTACCGTCGCGTTGTAATCGCATGGTTATCTATGCGAGCAGTGAGGCCACGCTAGGGTTGACGGCTGCCTTCATGGGGTCGGGCGTTCAGAGCCAGATCCGCGTTAATCAGGAATATAACATCTGAACTAGTTTTGTCAACTTAATGACGACGAAAAAAAGATCGTATCCTGGCGACTTTCTATCTTTCAACGGGACGGAGGCAGTAGCAGCATTAGCCTAACTTCCATTTTGGCTAGATTTCACTCCGCTTTCTCAGGAATATTGTAAACCGTCAGCCAAGGTTTCGTGTGTGTGTGTGTGTCGTGTGTGTGTGTGGGTGTGTGTGTGTGTGTTTTTTTTTTTTTTTCTCATGGAACGTCATGAAGGGTGTGAATCTTTCAAATATACTGGTGGCCCGTACCACCAAGCATGCACGATTTCCACATACCCTACACAACAACGCGCCTCATCCCCAAGGGATCACGATTAAGTATTAATTCTCGGGTATGGGATGCCTTAAAAGGCCGTCTTCTTATTCATCCAGTTCTTGGACCATCCTTCTTTCTACATAAGTATCGCTCAGTGCTTCGCGTCGCTCTCTTTCGCACCTACGGAGATCCTTCTGGATGCAAACGATCCTCTGGAGTACCGCATTCCAGTTCGAATCGGATTCCAACATGTACGACACCAGCAATTCCACTGATTGTAGGGGTGTTGCTCCTGCTAGATATCTCGGGCAGTGGTACAGGACATGCTCAGGATCTTCCCCACAGCCCGGGCAGACCGGGCATTGCGGCGTTTCCTCGTGCCTGTACTTAAACAAGTATTTCCTATACCCTCCATGGCCGGTAAGGAACTGCGTCAGATGGAAGTTAGTAGATCCTCCTCGTCGTTCTATCCACTCCTGGATTCTTGGGATGAGCCTATGCGTCCATCTACCTTTGGTTGAGAAGGTCCACCTGGCCTGCCTCATGGCCAGGGAAGCCTGTCTCTCCGACCTCCTAACAGATTCGGGCGGTGCGATGCCTCCCATAGACTTCCGCCAGGCGTGAATTTCCGTTATCTCGCGGGCTAGTAGGTCCACAGGCATCATGTTCGCTAGCACAAGTGCAGCGTCATCCGAAACCGTACGGAATCCCGAGGTCACTCTTAGTGCGCTTAGTCGGTACGGCGCTGCCAGCTTCCTCCGAAGGCTCATATTTCCGTCCAGGGCTGCTGCCCAAATCAGTGCAGCATACAAAGCAACTGACGCCGCTACTTTTCCAAGAAGAAGTCGCCTTCCACCCTTGGGTCCTCCTAGGTTTGGCAGCATCTGAGAGAGAGCTGCCTGTAATTTTGCTGCTTTCATACCGACATACTCAATGTTAGGCCGGTAACCCAGCCTGTTATCCAGTATAGCTCCTAGGTACTTGATGTATGGCTTGGATTTGATGGTAACATTACCAACCTCCACCTCCATAAATTCAGTCTTTTTCCTGCTCGTTATCAGAACTGCCTCTGTCTTGTGCTCTGCTAGTTCCAGGCTTGCAGCCCGCATCCATTATGCTATTATCTTAATAGCTTCATTAGCAGCTTCTTCTACTTCTCGTATGTGTTTTGCCACAACTACGAGCGCCAGGTCATCTGCGAATCCAATAAGCTTACATCCCTGTGGCAGGCGCAGTCTGAGTACTTCGTCGTACATCACGTTCCACAGGAGGGGTCCCAATACTGAGCCCTGTGGAACACCTGCTGTGACGTTAAATCGCTTAATTCCATCCTCTGTGTCGTATTCCAAAGTCCTGTCTGAAAGATAACTCGTTAGAATTCTCATAAGATAGGGCGGTATTCCAATTATTCTAAGGGCATTTAGGATGCGCGTCCAGCTTGCCGAGTTGAACGCGTTCCGAATATCCAGCGTAACAACTGCGCAATATTCCTTGTCGCCCCATCTCCATCGTGTCCCTTCTATCGCTTTTGTTGCGATGTCGACCACTGCCTTGATCGCGTCCACCGTTGACCATGCCTTGCGGAATCCGAATTGGGACTCCGAAAGTGCATGTCTGGCGTCCAGTATCGTTAGCAGTCTTGCGTAGATAATTTTCTCCAGAATCTTTCCCGCCGTGTCAAGCAGACAAATCGGTCTAAAGCCCGAGGGTTCTTCGACTGGTGTGTCTCCTTTTGGCAACAGGATGAGTCGCTGGACTTTCCATACTCTTGGGAATACTCCCTCCTGTAAGCAGTGCAAGCTTTAGCACTTTGTTTGGTATACCATCGGGCCCTGGAGTCTTTTGGTCACCAATCTGTCTAACTGCCGCAGTCACCTCGTCAGTCGTCACCGGGCTTATGTGCTCCGAGTCAAGTTGGGGGCTTTCCGTTTCCACCCGAGGGTGCTGTGGAAACAAGGCCACTACGATTTTCCGTAGCTCCACTGGGCATGTGGTCCTTGGCGTGGTTTGGCTCTTTACTTTCTTGGTAACCACCTTATAGGCAGTTCCCCATGGGTTTATGTCAGCCTCGTCGCATATCTGGCGAAGGCAATTGGCTTTACTGCGCTTGATGCTATGCTTCAAATCCCGCTTAGCCCTCCGGAATTCCTCGTTTCTGCGGTCAAAGTCCGGGCGATCTCTGGCTCTTTGGAAAAGTCGCCTTGCACGTATGCAATTTTTCCTCAGCTGGCTAATCTCGTCATTCCACCAGTAGCAAGGTGATCCACGCCTGCTTGGTTTCCGCCTAGGCATGGATGCGTCGCAAGCATCAGATAGGTTTCTTCCTAGTTGGTTTGCCATATCCTCTGCAGGGCCACTTTCCCATTCCAGATAGTTTAGCAGGTCCACAAAAGTTTGCTCGTCCAGACAGCTATCTTTCCACTTCGGTCCTGTTAGCTTGGGTGGCATCTTTGCCGAGCTTCTGCGCAGTTCATAGTAAATGGCCTGGTGTTCACTGAAGGTGAACTCTTCACTTACTTTCCATTTGACCCCCTTTCCTAACGAGCAGCTCATCAGGGTTAGGTCAATTATAGAGTCACAACCGGCTTTTCGGTAAGTAAGCGATTTCCCATCATTCATGAGAGTAACATCCAGTGCAGAGAACTCTTCCAAAAAGCAGAAGCCCCTGGTGTTTGTTTCTCTGCTGCCCCATTCTACTGCCCATGCGTTGAAGTCGCCAGCTATAACTATCGGGGATCGTCCGCGTGCATCATCCACGATTTCCTCCAGCATGTTTTTGAACTCTCCCAGTCCCCAGCTTGGAGGTGCGTAACAGCTGTAGAATGTAACGCTGTTTATCCGTGCCCTAACAAATCCGTTGTGGTCTCTATTGACTTCTCGGGGTGGCGTGTTTATGGACCAAATGGCCGCCTTACCGTCTCTGCTGGCTACCCATCCGGTCCTTGGTATCCTTTTGAATGGCTCGCAGATAAGAGCTATGTCAGTATGCTTCTCCCTTGCCGACTGCATCAGAAGCGCCTGTGCGGCCTCACAATGGTAAAGATTAAGCTGTTTAATGTGTGTGTGTGTTTTTTTTTTTTTTTTTTTTTATTCATTTATTAACTCTAACTAAATAAATACCTATTCTATATACTATTCTGTATAAAACAATACGGCTATTTGAGAGGTTTGTTGAGAAAGAATGACATTTGCGGAACGGCCGTTAGGTATTGCGTCGCAAACGCCTTTGCTCCTCCTACTCCCGGTGCCCGTTACGCTCGCGCTCGGCCTTTCGCAGTTCCGTCATGACGGCAACCGCAAAGCCGCTAAATGCTTCCCAGTTGACGCTGCTGGCTAGTATTAGCGTTACCAGGTGGCCTACCTCGATGGCACAACCAAAGGTCCTTTCCATTTCTGCGCGAAGGCCTGTGAAACACAGTGGAACAGCACGTGCTCCGCATCCTCTATGACTCTATTTCTGCAGTAGGTTCAGAAAGGAGCATCCTCATGACCGAAGCGGTGTAGATATCCTCGGAAACAGCCATGGCCGCTGAGGAGCTGGGTGATGTGGAAATTCACCTGTCCATGTCTTCTGTCCAGCCATTCAGATAGACTTGGGATTAGGCGGTGTGTCCATCGCCCTTTAGAGGATGAATCCGAACGCCTCTGCCAGTTGGCGATAGTGCGCGATCTGGCCGAGGTGCGTGCTGCCTTCTTGCGGGCCACTGTATGGTCTCTGACATGTGTCTCCTCGTAGACCTCTGCAGCTTCTCTGGCTATCGCGGCTCTGGCTATCTCGGCAACTCCAGCTAGCACCAGACACGCTTTGTCCGAAATAGTTCGGAAGCCGCTACGCACCCTGATTGCCCCTAGACGGTGAGTAGCCGTTAGTCCACGAGAATAGCTGTCGTAGCGGAGGCCAGGGTGCCAGATAGGCGCCACGTACAACATCACCGCCCTAGTCACGCTGGAAATTAACGCTCTCCTAAACTGCTTCGGGCCTCTCGTATTTGGCATAATACGCGATAGTGCACGATTTGTTGCAGCAGCTTTCGAGCTGGCGTACGCTAAGTGCTCCTTAAAGGAAAGCCTTGTGTCCAGCATCACTCCCACGTACTTGATTGCTCTCTTTGATGTGATTTGCATATTTCCCACTGTAATGTTTGCTGTCTCCACTACTTTTCTGCTGCTTATAAGTACAGCCTCGGTTTTGTGGGGGGCAATCTGGAGGCCAACCGAAGAGAGCCACTGGATGACCAGTTCGATCGATTGGTTGCATCTAGCTTCGGCAACCTTGAGCTCCTTAGCCACCACCACCAACGCCACGTCGTCTGCAAAACCGACTATACTGACCTCTTCAGGTAACGTGAGCCGAAAAACGCCGTCGTACATGGCGTTCCAAAGGAGAGGGCCAAGAACGGACCCTTGCGGCACGCCTCCAGATGCGTGGTACTCCTCGCTTGACTCGCTGGTACTATACAACAGTATCCTGTCCTGAAAATAGCTCTTTATCAGCCTTAGTAGGTAGCTCGGCACTCCAAACTCTACCAGGGCCTCCAAAATGCAGCTCCACTTTGCCGTGGTGAACGCGTTTTTTACATCCAGCGTTGCGATCAGACAGTACTTTTTGGCACCACCTTGCCACCTAGTGCCGGCTATCGCTTCTGAGGCTATCTCCACCACCTTGCCGATTGCGTCAGGCGTTGACCTCGATTTACGGAAGCCGAACTGCTGGTCCGAAAGCCCTCCTGCAGCAGATATGGCGCACTCAAGGCGTGTGCAGTGTGAATGTAGTTTCCACCTATTACGAAAGACTCCGTTGCGAAGACAGTTATTGAACATTTCGGCATAGATGTCGGGGCGGATCGCTAACTTGAGAGCTCTGTTTGGAATCCCGTCGGGCCCGGGCGCCTTGCTTGGCTTTGTCCTCGTTGCTGCTTGGTGGATCTCTTCCAAGGTGACCTCCTCGATGTCGGCTGGCATGCAAAACACTGGCGCGGGATCAAGATCATCAGCCATTATGGGAATTTGGTGCGTCACAATCTCTCTGAGCGCCCCCGATTCGGTAGGCTGGCAGCGGGAATATGTGTTGAAGCGTTTGACAACGATTTTGTAGGCGTTGCCCCAGGGATCGTTCTCAGCTGTATCGCAGAGCTCGAGAAAACATCTGCGCTTACTAACCTTTATAAGCTTCTGCAGCAGCCTCCTGCATGTGAGGAACTCTGCTTGTCGGGCTTTTTACATATGGGAACCACGTGAGCGCTGATAGCGGCGTCTAGCGTGGTTGCAGATGTTTCGAGCCTCTGCTATCTCTTCGTTCCACCAGTAAACTTGCACATGGTGCCTCTTATACAGCTTGCTCCTCGCCATGCTGGTATCGCAGGCGCGGCTAATCAGCCTCATGGATTTTTCCACCACAGCCTCGGTGCTGTCTGCGCTATCCGGGATCCTTGCGCATGCAAGCTGTGTACCAAAGATTCGCGTGTCGAGTGTCTCGGCACGGTACTTTTGCCTAGGTTGGGCTGGAACAATCTGGCGATTATTGCGTTTTCCGACGGTGAACCATATGGCGGCATGGTCGCTCCCATTGTAGGAGTCGTCAATGCTCCAGCTGGATAAGGTAGACAGCGAACTGCTGGTGAACGTGATGTCAACCACGGATCCCAGTCCTGCTCTGCTGAAGGTGTGCTGAGTCCCATGGTTTAGAATAGCATCGTCCAGAAGTGTGAAGGCCTCAAGTAAGGCTCGGCCCCTAGCGTTCGTGGACAAGCTACCCCACTCCTCTGCCCATGCGTTAAGGTCACCAGCGATGATGACTGGGTGCCGGCCTCTAGCATCTGCCACTAGAGAGTCCAGGGTGTTGTTATTCTCGGACAGCAGCAGGCTAGGGGCCAGATAGACGGAGTAGATCCACATGTCGCCCGCCAACGCACGGACGAAGCTATCCGCTCGGTAAACTCTAGTTAATGGTGACGCGCCACTCCCACAAGCCCAGATAGCCGCTCGTCCTGATTTATCCATTGCGCAGTTTGGACCCTCCTGCAGCCTTTTTGGCTCACTTAGCACAGCCAGATCTGCAGATCGTTCGCGCACTGTTTGCGACAACAAGTCCTGAGCCGCTGCACAGTGGTTGAGGTTCAACTGGATGCTCTTTATTTTGAACGACTACTTACACCTCCGCTGAGTGGGCATCTGCTACTGCCCGCCTGGTGGCTGGTTGAGGCAATGCCCCTAGCGGTGCAGATGAAGCACTTCGCTTCGCTCTAACAGCTTGCTGCCTTGTGTCCCAAGTCTCCGCACCTGATGCAGCACTTGGATCTTTCCACCGGGTTACGGCAGCTGCTAGCGGTGTGTCCCATTTCCAGGCAGCGGTAGCACCTCGTGCGTGCTTCCTGCGGGCGGATAGCGCAGCTGGTCCAACCAACTCGAACTGCGCGCAAGGCAGTGATGCTGCTCGCCAGATTCGCCGGTACTGAAAAATTGGCCACCTGGGTGTTGCCATATCCAGGTCGAATGCTTTTGAAGTTGCAAACCTCGACGGGTATATTGGCCTGTGTCGCCAACGCAGCCACGATTTCCTCCTTAGTTGCCATCTCGTCCAGATCGCCAATCGCAAAGTGTGATTGCTCTGTAAATGAACGAAGCACTGCGCTCTTGCCCAGCACCATCTCCATTTCAACCTTGAGCTGCTTTGTGCACTCCAGGCCGCCTTCCGACGAGCTTCGGAGACCTTATCTCGGACTCCGTTGAGCTTGCCATCATCTCTGCGCGTGACGAGCGCTAGAACTTCTCTGAAAGACATCTCGCTGGTACTTATGACCAGCGCATCTGATCTGCACTTCAGGGGCTGCCTGCCGGGCGGCTTGCCAGGATTTCTAGGCGGCTTAGTCTTATTCTTACGTCGCACTTTTTGCCACGTGGTGCCTGGAGCCGATTCCAATGACACCGGATCTGGGAGGCCAGTTTTGCCTATCTTGGATGGAGAAGGGCGCTGGCTAGGCTCGCGTTCTCACCGTCTCTTGGGTGTTACGATCGTCCTCGCAACACCGCTACCTTGCTGACTAGTCTTCATGGATATGCTGGGTGGCAATTTTGAAACCGGCGTAGTCTGGGTGGCAGCATCTGCACTTACTTTGGAAGCTGGCTTGCTTTCCCCAGCAATTGCTTCGTAGAATTTAACTGCGTTCGCTGCTAAATCCCTCACCTGTTGGTTTACATGGCGCTGCACGAATAGGAGAGCACTGAGATTGTTAAGGGTGACACCCAGTTGCTCGAACGCATCCATCTCTACTGGCTCCTGGGGTCAAGCGGCTGCCACAGGTGCAGGCAAGGCACCTAAAGGTGCCAAGCTTTGCTCGGGGGGAGGCGCAACCCCCTGAGGGGGAGATCTCGGCAATGCCGAGCGGCGCACAATTTCTTCCAGTGCTACCACTTGTCTCCAATTCGCGTAGAACTTCAAGCAGTCTTCGGTGACCTAAGGTTTCCCTAAAGTGTTAAGCCGGTGGGGGTTATACCAACCCAAATCGGTCACCAGAACCCACGGAGCACCGCCGCGACGGAGGGGGTTGGTAATAGCCGGTTCCGTGGCCTTTTGCTTGATGCTGCTTGAAATACCCTGCTAGAGAAAAAGCACCAAATGACGCGCCTGATAGTTATGCAACGAAAATTCGTCGCACTTGCACCTAGCCAGTGCGTGAACCACTGGGACACTTCTTGGAGTGTTGGCGCCACCTGTGATCAACTGCAAAGCTAATTGCAAAACTAATTGGCACTGTTCGCTCAGCTGGCACTGCTGTACAAATCGCGCAGCCCTGGTACACTGCGCGATCAGCTGGCAGTGTGGTCTTCCCAATTACACGAATAAACACAAATAGCACACCACGGAGAATAAGTGTGCAATATGTGTGATAATTACATGTAATACAGCCACGCACACCAGCTTGAATACCCAAAATGCTCAAAGCAAGCGGGGAGACTCCAAAATATTACAAGCGACAAGAGCCAGGGAACGCGCTGGCATCGGCGATGAAGACAACAGGTAGGTGGCACTACCTCTTGAATAACCTACTCACTTGGAAAATTTGTTTCCAACACAGGTTTGGCACTGCGAAAACACTACAAGGACGGAGCGATACGAAAAAGCGACCGCACTTGCAAAAGCTTACACACACATCTCCTAGTGTGTGTGTTTGTGTTTGTGTGTGTGTGTGTTTTTTTTTTTTTTTTTTTTTGGTCGCCGCCGGGAGGTGAGAATCTTCAAAAGATATTGGCGGCCCACCAATATGCACGATTCATCGACACCGTCGACGCCTACGTACTGTGGAAGGCAATCGTGTATTTTAATAGAACTATTATCTTTATTCTCCACCTTTTCTCGATCGCGCATAAAACAGACTGACTTGCTGTTCAAGTTCAGTTCCAATCTTTAACAGTTGCATTACTCATTTGCTCATTAACATTTGGTTCACTAACAGTTGATTTATTTAAATTTTGTTCAATAACAGTTGCATTACTCATTTGCTCATTAACATTTGGTTCACTAACAGTTGATTTACTTAAACTTTGTTCAATAACAGTTGCATTACCTACAACTTGTTGCTCGTCTTTTTTGCACATTGCCATGGAAAATTTGTTGCTGCTTTGTCTATACTCTTCTGCTTGCACTGGCCGGCATGCCAGTTTCGTTTGTGCATTGCACTTGCTTAAATCTTGTGTATTAATGTTTTCCATCTCGATACCTTTCAGGGAGTCTAGATTCATGCTCAAATCACAAACACTCATAAAATCCCTGCCTAAAACCACATCGTGACTCATAGACTCGTCGGCAACGATAATTAACTCAAAATTTAACTTTATTATTCCTTTCATAATATAACAAAAAGTTTTTCCAAATATTTTTAATTGGCTTTTGTTAAGCCCAAAATAAGAATTCATAACCGGATCAAGAGCTATTTCAATTGGCATACAAGATCTTTTCATAAAGGAAATAGCGCTGCCGGAGTCTATGAGGCACTCTGAAATAAACGATGAATTAGTCCTAGCAAAATAAATTCTAAAATATCTTACATAATTGTTATTTTTGCCTTCTCCTTTCTTCTGTGCGCATTCCGCAACGAAATGTCCCATTTCGCCGCAAGCGTAGCACGATCCAGGTGCTCTTTTCGGTTTACGGCAATCTTTCCATACCCTTGGCGTTGCAGTTTCTGCAGCGTATAGCTTCGATGTCCACTATTGCTTCTGTTACCCTTTTGTAGCTTGTCGGCGGCTTTTTGCTCGGAAGATTTATATCCGCGAAGGCCTGCAGCATTTGCTCTGTGTCCGCAAAGCGTTGGATGCGAGCTTGATCCCGTAGTGTTTCTGAAGGAATCCCCTCTATGACCCGCTCCATCAGTTCCTCGGCATCAACGTTAACAGGCTGGGCTAACATCACTTTGTCGCTTAAATAAATTGCGAACTTCTCGTTTGGCTGCCATATGCGATGTTCGAAGAGACGTCGCATCTCCGCTTTTGATACTTTCTCCCCGAAAGCTAGCACCAGCTGATAGCACAATTTGTTGACATGCTCAAACATTCGCGTTGAATTCGCGTGCAGCCAGCGTTGAGCATTGCCTTTTAATTTGGTTACTAAAAGCATGCGCTTGTGTGCGTCGTCCACATTGTACACTTTGGCTATGTTATTGAATTGAATCATCCACAAGCGTGCACAGCTTTGACCATCGAACTCCGCTAAGGCCTCTTGGCCATGGCGAGCGACGTAGATGATGTTTTGGTTGTTTGCCTTTCCTCTACAACGTCGTTGGCATTGTTGCTGACATCGCCGTTACTAGCAACATCGTTTTCGTCGTTTGCCATGTTGCTGCGATCGCCGTTACTAGCAACATCGTTTTCTTCGTTCGCCATGTTGCTGAGACTCGGCATGTTGTGTCGTGCCATGCTCTGCTGTTGATCAACATGTCGCGGCAACATTTTACTAACCATTTTTTCGGCGCGCAACTGTCATCATTTTCAGCATTTCTTCGAATTGCGACTGGCTTGCTGCTTGCTGACGAAGCGAGACGGCGCCATTTGTGTTGATTTCTACCTCTTGCTCGCCGTCGCTGCTGTCGAAATTCGCCTGGCAGAATGTGTCGGCACTATTGCGTTGCGGGCGCCGCTGCAAAATCTCCTCTTCTTCTTCGGTGTTGAAATTCGGGGCGCTGCCACGGACATGAGCTTCAATGCCGTTGAGACGTGCAACTAGCTCAGCCTTACTTCCCTGTGTCGACTGCTTCAGTGCATCCAACCAATTTTTGAGTTGCACTGTCGAGTATTGACTCAAATCTTCGTTGTTCATGATGGCGTTTGGTTAATATCCCACTTCTGAGATGGTGGAAGGCAATCGTGTATTTTAATAGAACTATTATCTTTATTCTCCACCTTTTCTCGATCGCGCATAAAACAGACTGACTTGCTGTTCAAGTTCAGTTCCAGTCTTTATCGATTAACAGCGTTGCTTAACTTATCTATCGAACTTGACATAATGCTAATTACTCAAAAAGGTATGTTACATATATCGACAGTAAAGTAAGGTGTATGTGTATATCTCTATGTACATGAATTATCCTACTACAGTACTAAACTCACCCCCCCCCACACACCGCATCCCCCGCAGGATCCACCGCAAAGTATTACTTCGCGGGGGGCGGTAGCCTGCTTAGGCTAACAACCTTTCACGTCACTCTTTCTCACATCGTCTCAGATTAATCTGGATGCCAATTATGAGCTGACGCATACTCTCCCAGTTGTCCTCCGACTCCAGCATGAACTTCAGCAAGTTCTCCGTTGATGGCACTGTTCTTGTTCTTCCAGCGTATCGTCTGCAGCTGTACAGAACGTGCTCCGGGTCCTCATCCTCCCCTTGGCCGCACTGGCACACCGGGCTGTCCTCGTGTTTGAAGAGGTGGAGATACTTCCTGTATCCTCCGTGGCCCGTGAGGAATTGCGTTAGGTGGAAGTCCACCTGTCCAACTCCGCGGCCAAGCCAACCGCTGACATCTGGGATCAGGCGGTGCGTCCATCTACCTCCGCTGGCCGCATCCCACCTTCTCTGCCACCTGATCAGGGATTCCTGTCTTGCCTCCTTCTTGGCCTCTGCAGCGGACACACCCGTGTCTCGCCGTGCTATGCGGATCCTCTTCGTCTCCTCCGCCAGGTAATAGCCGGTTCCGTAGCCTTTTGGTTATTTATGCTTTAAAGCTCCTACCTAGGTCGCAGCAGATGAATCGAATGCAACTCTGTTAGCAACGGACGTGTTTTAGTGACGCAAGCGGTGAAAAATTACATTTTCGCCGCTTACATTTAAAGACAAGCCCACAATAGTGGCATAATTCGTTTTAAGTGATCATCAAGCATCTATTAGTAAAAACGTGAAAGTGCAACGTTCCTAATTAATTAAGAGTGCATTTTCGCAAAACGGGGCTCCGCTGCCCATTTAATAAAAGCTCATCGCAGTGAAGCTTTGAGCTTCTACCCTTGTTCAAGGTTCTAGTCTTAGCTAGGATTTAATCTTTACTAGGATCTTGGAAAATTATATGCATACTTCTAGGCGGGCTGTTAAATCCTGACTTATTGTAAAGCAGCTGACTACTAAACAGCGGCAACGAGTGCACTTAAAATCAAGAGGAAATATGGAAAATAATGGTCCACAGCACAAATCGATCGACTATGAGTCGATGAGGCAAATTGCCGGCGCGGACCCAAAAGAGATTCGTGAGCAACTACTCAAGGGCTGGCCTACTATTAGCATTCCAAAAACCTCTTGCAGCACAACCCACACACTGACTTCTACAAGTTCATCTTTCTCGTCCCCGTTCATATCCACTTCCTCTTTGAGTGGCACTGTATGTTCTACTTCTGCCAGCACGACTCACAGTAGTGCACCCGTCAGCTCAATTGCGAAGCCTCAATCTGCTACTGCCTGGCAGGATGTCACATTTATATCACGTAAAGGAGGAATGAAAAAGAGAGCAGGCGTAGCCCTCTCCTCTAAAATGGCTAAGAAGGCGGCATCTGATCAGCCTGTGATCAACACAACAAACCGTTTCCAGCCCCTAAGTGACGAAGAACATATGGACTTTGGCGATGTATCTTCGAGTGACGACGACGAGCCCTGTTCGTCGAATACTGCTGTCAGTCGTGCCGCAAGGAAAGCGAGACCAAACCAGCAGCCGGCAAGTGCTAACCAAACTGCCCCTGCCACCCCAAAACCAAGCCCTCACTCTAAGGTACCCAGAATGTTGTTTCCCAATGTGATAAATTTTATTGCATTTCGCAGCGAGCTAGACGCCCTTGTAGGTGACTCCTACACGATTAAGGCACTGAATTCGAGAGATTGCGCTGTTCAATGTAGCAGTTCAGATACCTACAGGCTGATGGCAAAGCATTTTTTGGAGAGAGGAACCTTGTTCCATCATCATCAGCTACCGGAAGACTGGCCTTACAGAATTGTTATGCGCAACATCCACCACGGAGTTCCATCGGAGGATATCATCGAGTCCCTTCAGAATAAAGGCCATTGCGTAGTACGGATATATACCCCGCGCAACAAGGCGACCTCACTCCCTCTAAATATGAGGTTCATTGATTTCAAAAAGGCGGACAACAATAATCTTGTTAAGAACATTCTTGTTGTCTGCAAGCATAGAGTGACCTACAGTCACACCAAGGCATACTGTTCTCGGCACTTTATATCCAGAGAATGTGGAGACAATCACCCCACCCTGGAGTGCAAGCTCGAACAAGATGATGCCAGACGCTGCTATCATTGCAACGAGCCCCATGCAGCTAACTAAGGCAGTAAAAAGTACCTTCGAGAGGCTTCTAGCCGTAAGCACCAACGGAAGGTCAACGAACCCACCGCTACTGCTCCCCCAAAAAGCACACATCAACCTAAACCACCCACCTACAGCGTTGGAATGCCATCATATGCAAGCGTCACTAGAGGTAACCAGCCCGTTATTCAGCCATTAAAAAAGGCATAGACCCCCCCTGCCGCTACTGCCCCTAACGCAAGCGCCAACCTGGATTGCAAGCTGGAGCAGCTTTTTACTAGGCTTGACAAGATGATGTCGTTAGTCGAAACGTTAATGCAACTGCTTCTGCAGACGCGAAAATTCCCTTCTGCTGTTCAAAATGGGTCCTCTTAAGATAGCAGCCTGGAATGCCAATGGGGCTTCCTCTAAGACCAACGAGATTCTCGCCTTCATTGAGCTGCACGACATCGACATCCTCCTGTTGTCGGAAACCCACTTCTACTCTCGGTCCACTTTCAGGGTCTTCGGTTTTACCCTACATACTGCCAATCACCCGGATGACAGCCAACACGGAGGTGCGGCGATCCTTGTTAGATCAACCATCTCCCATCAACCTTATTTCACTCTGTCCGAAAATCATATTCAGGCAACAGTTATCCAGCTGACTGCAAGCAGAGGAAATTTTAACATTGCGTCAGTATACTGCCCTCCTGTCTTTAGGTGGACGGAAGCTGTCGTTGCGCCGTTCATCGCTCAATTCGGCACCAAGTTTCTTGCGGCAGGGGATCGGAACGCAAAACGGGAAACTACAGGATGTGTACCAGAGGCAGGGTGCTGTTCTCTGCACTGGCAGAAGAAGGAATTGACATCGTCGCAACGGGAGCAGCTACTTGCCACCCCTATCGTGCAGGTGCCACTCCAAGTGCCATTGATTTCGGGATCTCCAAAGGCTTTAGACAGCAGCAAATCAAGATGCAAGTGCTGACAGAGCTGTCATCCGACCACCTGCCTTTGCTCTTTGAGCTAGACGAAGACGCCCAATCATTTTTAGGTGTCACAAAATTGCTGGCACCGCACGCAAACACTGCAGTTTTTAAGGATCATATCGAGACCACCGTTGAACTTAACATTCCCATCGATACTTGTAGTAGACTGGAAGCGTATATCGACTACTTCGCATCTATAATTGCTGAAGCAGCTTGGCAGGCTACACCAACCCCTCACCAAGCTGGTCTCACGTCCGCAAGGAGAGCTCCCATCTTGAGCTTGGAGGCTAGGGAACTGCTCACTCATAAAAGGCGCTTCAGAAGACAATATATTGCGACAGGAGATCTTAGTGTAAAGCAGCAATATTCAAGCGTTACTAATAGACTGCGCCGTTTGCTAGCCAAGAACCGACAAGCAAATCTGGATACTTTGCTAGAGGGTGCTGGCCCAGATAACAGCAGTGACTTATCAATATGGAGGCTCACGAGAGGCATCAAGAGACAGCCGTTGTTCCAATCACCTGTCCAGAGTCAAAGTGGCCATTGGCTTAAGACGGATGATGAAAAAGCGAGCGCTTTCGCTTCACACTTGTAATCTACCTTTATGCCCTTCAACATAACGGGTGTCTCCAACCGAGAAGCTATTGCAAGCTTCTTGGATACTCCGACTACACCGGCCCGCCCCATACATACCACACCACAGGAAGTCATGATGCAACTAAAGGTGCTGCAACCAAAAAAAAAACCCCTGGGTACGATGGCATTGACAACCGTGCTGCTAAATCTCTGCCACGCAAAGGAATTTTAGCTCTTGTCAAGATATTTAATGCCATGCTAAAACTAGGGCACTTCCCAAGACAATGGAAGCGTGCGCGAATTGTAATGATCCCCAAAGCCGGAAAGTCACCAACACAGATTGATTCATACCGCCCAATCAGCTTGCTAACAACCTTCTCTAAGGTTTTTAACGTATTTTGCTAACCCGTTTGATGGAACTGCCACAGGTAGTGAATCATATTCCACAACACCAATTTGGCTTCAGGAAGTCCCATGGTTGCCCTGAACAAATCCATCGCATCGTAAATCAGGTGACTCACGGCTTTGAGCATAAGCTATACACTGTCGGAGTCTTTTTAGACGTAAAACAAGCGTTTGATAGGGTGTGGCATGAGGGTCTTTTATACAAGATGAAAGGTCTCCTCCCTGCACCTTATTACGCAATCCTGAGATCCTTCATTGCTGGTCGGACCTTCGACGTTTCAGTACGAGATTCTCGGTCCTGCCTGGAACAAATACTTGCCGGGATTTCACTGGGAAATGTGCTTGGACCCTTCTTGTACACTCTCTACACCGCGGATATCCCACACAGGTCTTGTTTTTGACGGAAATAACATTAACAGCGTCATATCTCACTGCTACCTTGGAGTCCATCTAGATCGGACACTGACTTGGAGAGCCCATATTACGGCAGTCAAAACGAAATCCTTGGGTAAACTAAAAAAGCTCAGCTGGCTCTTCCGCTCCAGCAAGCTTCAGATGGCAACTAAGGCTCTTTTTATAAAAGCCATTTTAGTCCCAAGTTGGACCTACGCTATCCAAGTGTGGGGAACTGCTGCTAAAAGCCAGCTCAACAGACTCAGAATAGTCCAATCGCGAGCTGCACGTCACGCATCTGGGCTTCCCTGGTACGTGACAAATCGCGTCATAGAAAGGGACCTGAAACTCATTCCATATGGGGACCAAATTAACTTTCACAGCAGCCGATATGCTGACAGGCTTGTGGCCCACCCGAATCCGTTGGCGAATGATCTCCTTGACCCTATCTCCCTCCGAAGACTGAAGAGAACTCATCCCAGTGATCTCCCTACCCGCACGGTATCCTAATACTAATATACTTATTTATTCTATTC